>MVJL01009836.1:0-54608 GCA_002156465.1 Macrocentrus cingulum
AGCAAAAGGATTTACTGCAAGAGCATTTGGTAATTTTGAATTTCTCTTGTGAAAAACAATGTTTTTTGTGATGTTCCTAATAAAAGCATTCCATATTTTTTGTTGCAGAAACAATATTTAGACAGAGTCGGTGGTAATGACATATGTGAGGTAGTGACTAGGCTCCTCACCAAATTAATTGACGACTCTTTGGCAAAAGATTGTTCCTTCAGAGGCCAAAAACGAGGAGATAAACAAAATAAAAAAATCCAAGGGCTGAAAATAATTGACATTTGCTACGGTACAAATTATGTTTCATCTTATTTATAAATAACTATACTTTAAATTTACTTGTGGTTATATTTGAAGAATAATTATCTGTTTTCTCTGGTACAGGTGTTGCTGAAAACTATTGCAAATTCACGGATAAAGAATTTGAAACGCACGTTGCTGAATGGTTCCGTCTAGGCAATCAACGTTTCCAAAGAAAAATGAAGTGAGAGGGGAGTGTTTTTGTTCATATGTATCAATCTTATTATCTTATTAAAAATGACATTTAATAAAAAAAAATATTCAGTGAACCTAACCTAAAATATTAGTAACATGAATAGTAAATTTAAACATAACAAAGCTATCATACGCAAACGTCATAGTTTTGTCTTTTTATTGATGTAAATGTGACATTCCTATAACATCACAAACGTCATAGACAAGTTTCAAAATACATTACAGAAACATCACTGTTATATTTTTTTCAAGTAAATCGGTGCGGACATTTTTACATTACGATGATGTTCCAGTGATATCCTATTGAACATTCCTGAGATGTTTGAAGGAACAAAATGATGTCTCTGTGACATCATATTGACTAGTCTGTGCTTGCAGGGTAGAATATTTAAAGTGAAAAAAAATTTTTTTTACGAACAGTTGAGTTTAGTAAAATTTTTTTTTCACTTCTAATTTATCAAGAATTTCGTAAAAAAGTGGAGTAAATTTTTTTTTTTTACATTAAACTATAGAGAAAAATTGATTTTTAAATTTTTTGATTTATTGAAAAAATTTTTTGTGTGTTTTGAGATTGAAAAAGTTGTTTGATTTTACGTGTAATTACTGGATTTACGCGATAAAACGATAAAATAAAACTGTCTCATACTCGATAGTGAAGATGCTCTCGAATGGAGAATCTAAGAGGATGTTTACCCGCCGTCTAGAAAGCTCAGGGATTTTTGATGCAACTCGTGCGTGCGGTGAAGCCTCTCTAACAGGTCGCGAGGGGCATTAAAAGTGCCGTCAAATATTCTCGACATGTCTGACGGGCTGGCAAGGCCGATGTCCTTTATTTCTACTGGCTCATCCTCCTCTGGACAGTGTGCAAAGCTTCTAGTAGTGAGACTCCGCGATAGATCGGACAGCATGTAGGTCGTGGAATAGTCTCGACTATGCGACAATACGTGCCTCGAGAGCCGAGCCAGAAATAGCATTTATATAGATACATTGTCGAGTTTTTCACTCCTGCTTTACTATACTCTCATTTTCCAATGTTTTTCCGCTTCCACGGAATACATTTCCTATAGAAAAAAAAATTATTTCCCATTCAAACTCTCTTGGTCAATCTAGTTTTTTTTTTATATTTGAATTTTAATTTTATTCGCTCGCTGCTCAGTGTAAAATGATAATTAAAGTTAACGGTCTGCTCATTTGGATGGTGGGAAAATAATGAAAACAAATGTTCTTCGCAGTTTAATCGACCTGCACTTGCCTCGATAATTGAACCGACTTTTATTCTTGAAATTTAATTTATTTCCATGGTAATAAGTAAATTAAAAGTATTATCTTATACGGAATATTGAAGAATTTTTTTACATGAAAGTGTTTTTTAGGTTTCTTTTAGAAAATTGGATGAAGAGAAAAATTTAATTAGTTGGGTTCGTTTCAAGTCATTGTGGGAAAGCGAAAAAAAAAAAAAAATTCGTGACATTTTGCCTCTCTCGAATTTGGCTTCATCTCCATTTTGTGTGCACACAACGACGTGTTCCTGCGAATCTCAAGGGATGTTCGATGTGATATATATACACTGCAGCTTCTCAAGTACTTTCTAGAAGGATCGAATTAGGAATGAACTAGAGGGAGAACGGGCGAGAGTTAGTTGGGTGCCTCACGCGTGAAGACTTGAGCAAGAGCTACCTTGTTATTGGATACGAACTTTGAACCTTTGAAGCGTACTGATGTGACCTCTATTCATCCTTCAGTATCCCAACTGTGACGCGCTCAGGCTGGACTATTGAGTTTCACCTGACTGAAAGTGAAAAAACATTGAATTTTAGAGAGGATAGAATTTTAGATAATTCGGAAAAAAAATCTTTGAAATAGGTATGATTGATTTTTTTAAGAATTAAAAAAAAATTTATGTCATTTTGTTGACATTTTTTTTTCAAACGTTCAGTTGGAACTGACATTTTTTTTATGAAAGCTTGCGGATTCAAAGTTAGAAAAGAGGTCGAAAAATGAATTTTTTTTTCGTGATTTTGTTACTATTATGTATCTCGAGCAAATGCTGTTCGGATAACAACTGTGCAAGAGTGAACGAGTCAGCTTCTGAAGCGTCAGCGACTCAAGCGAGTTGCAAGGACGAGGGATATAGAGGAGAGAAGGAGAATAGTGCGAGTTGAGTTTCGAAACTAAACTGCCGGCACTCAACGTTTGTTCGTCGATCGTCATTGTTTTTGTTAGCTAACGACGAAACAATGCACGAGGAGATTCTCTCGAGTGTCTCCAACGCCACTTGCCATTGCACTCTCCACTATACTCGCCTTTACCTTACCCTCAAAATGCCCTCCAGGATTGTCACGTTTTACGTATATACTATTCTTGCGAATTTTACTGTGCAATATTGTACATTTTGTATATTTTTTCTGCACACTCGAGAAAAAAAATTAAATGCGAACAATAATAATGACACAGCAAGTATTTTAAAATTTGGATTTAAAATTTATATCATTATAAAGTATAAAACATTTCATTCAAAAAATTTGAAAATTTTTTATACATAGAATGGCCCAAATCGACTTTTTTTGTTTTTCGTGTTTTTTATATCAAAAAATTATAGTTTATCATATTTTAAGAGCCCTTTAAAAAATTTAGCATGATATAATTATTTTTAAAGGTCAATCATGAATTTTAAAATTTGTAAAAATGTTTAAAATTTGATTGACATTAACTGGATGTAAATTTCAAAAATTAATATTTTCATTTCCAGATGGTTTCTCGTAAAGTAATGTCACTTTTTTGCATTAATTTTTTTTTTCAATTTACATTAAAGTTGCACAATATCAATTTTTTTATTAATATCATCATAACATCATCTTTCGACTTGATGAAACTAGTCAAAGTATTTTTTAGAACATCAAAAACGAGTGTAAATGAACATTTTTTTTGAAAAAAAAAAAAAAGACTGAAGCGTAGGTGCAGAAAGTTGCTTAATTTTTAAAAAAGGTCAAAAAAGGGTGGTCAAATTCGACGATTTTTTCTTGAACACTTCATAGGGTTAAAAACTTTTAACAATTAAAAAAAAATTATTTTCAGAAAGATTTTTGTTGCTTTTTCTTTTAGATAAGGTCAAAAAAGAAATTTTTCAAAACGTCAAAAAACGAGTAAAAATGAGCTTTCTTGAGGGCTACTAGTTTTAATATTATTTCAAATAAATAAACATGAAATTATAAATCGCAACATCTTGCCACATTTCATTCAAACACTGTGTGATGTCGTGGGCGCGTGGTCACGTATCGACGATTGTAAATGACCAGAGGCGCTTGGAACGTGGCAAGGTGAAATTGTGCGTGGCAATACCACATGGAGCATGTTTAATGCAGACTGGGGTTAGTATTCTCTCCCCGCCTGTCCGGCAATTTGGCTAAATTATGTCATGGATGACTAGAGCGAGGACCTCTCGATGAACATGTGCTCTCCGCCCTCTCTGTGATGCAACGATCAGGAATCCCTCAGTGTACCAATAGCCGCGATCGAATTACTGCTACTGTTAGCAGTGACCAATATTGCTATTAAGCTGGCGGACGTGTGGTTCATCGATCAAACGCACATATATGCACCATATACCTTATTCGGCTACATCATCCTTTGCTTGATCACTGCCACACTGTCTCCATTAGACCAATCCAATAATTCGCGACGATTGCTGCGCCCCTCTATACCCCGTTGCAACACGAAAAGCACATCCTCCTGCACACGCCTCTTCATGCTGCAGGCTCTAGTTGGGTTACCAAAGTCTGGGAAAGCACTTAGGGCCAAGTCGCGGCAAAGATGCCACAAAGTTGCCAACGGAAATACAACTAGACTCTAACTAACGATCCTCCAAGAACTTGTTCATGGTCGATGACCCCATACCGGACACTCTCTTTTGATTCAACACACAGTCTGCTCATTGATTGCACTCAAACATATTTAAAATATTTATTTAAATGCAAAAAAAAAAATATTTCATGGAATTTTTAAGCAGCCTCGTCACATTGTACTAATTTTTTGTCCCATGGAATTTTTTTATCAAGTTCTTTAGGATAATTAAAATTTTTTTTGATATGTCTGTCTGCGTATAGAGGATGCGTATTTTATTGTCAATTGGAAACAATTGAAAATAAATGAAATTAAATGTGAAAAATGCGCAGAGTATAAAAAAAATTTCTATTAATAAAAAATTCTCGTCAATTTTGTTAATTACTATCAGGAATTTTTTTCTTTAACGAATTATACATTGATTATTTTTGTTTATTTAATTTTTTTTTTTCGTAAATGAAAAAAATTAATTAAGCAATCAAAACTCGTGATAAAAATTTTTATTTCAAGTTTGTGATATTAATAAATTTTCAATCTGTCGGTTTTATTTGAATTTAAATAGCCTGGGCTATATAAAAAAATGTCATGACATGTTTTTTTTTTTTATTAGGAGGCAAAAAAAATGTATAAAATGAGGTGGAATATTTTCTTTGGAAATATTTCTCTCTTTTAGCATGCCTTATTCCATGGGCGAGACAGGCTTGCTCTTTTTTCCGCACTTGCTCATTCAATCCTCTATCACTCTTCATCCCTTTTACTCGGTGTTTTTGCCCTGCCTCACTCTCGAGACAGATGTATAACTATATATATGCATTCTGGCTTTCTTTTATCTCTGTTTTCGAGCACCACCAAGCACTTGGTCTCCACAGCGCGAGAGTTTTCCCTCGCCAACGACGAGCGACCCCCGTACGACTCCCCATCAGCTCATTCTTCACAGCCCTTTCTTTCATCTTTCCGCTGGTGCGCGCTCTCACTGCATCACCCAACGCGTTTTACCCCCTATTGCACTGCTTTTGACCGGTGTGCCGCCCTTATAATCTGTTTACGACTCTCTAGAGCTCGGGTACTAGCTTCAGTTGTTGACAAACCTTATACAATTGTGCTTTCCATCTTGGCAATCGTTTATGAATACCTCAAATTAATTTTTATTTCATTTGTTTTTTTTTTGTCGCTCTCTCGCTCAATTCATTCGACTTTTCTATTCATACACCGGCATTTTTTTTGCTGTGTATGACGGTGAATATTTTTCCGGAAATTAAATGCCACAAAAAATTATGTCGAATTGAAATACAAATAGGAGAAATACTGTGGAATGAGGTGGATAAACATGGTCGTTTTTTTTTTTTAGTACAAATATTCGGAAAAATATAGGGTGGATATTTTTATTATGTTGTTGGCTGTTTTTTTCATTGCTGACGAATCGGTCGATTAAAAAAAAAAGTCTCTCTGTTAAGCCCTGCCAATTCCATTTTTATTTATTTGTTTATTTAGGCGATTATTACTCTTTTTTTTACCTTTGTTGTCGGTTTTTTTTTTTTCATATAATGCTTGAGGCAAAAATGTCTGGAAATTAGTGCGGATAAAAATATTGGGAAATTTTATAAAATTTATCAAGTGCAAAAATTGATTCAAAATAAGGATTTTTGTAAAAAAAAAAAAAAAACTTAACAGTATATCTTTTAACGGTGAGTTTTGTGATGGTTATAATGGAGGAGAAAAGAAATATATTTTTTCGTCGAATTTTCAAAGTGGTACGTACCTCTCGTTAATTTCGCAATTTTCGTGATTTTTCTGGTTTTTCGCCGATAATTTGTTAATTAAGCGAGATAATGAAAAATATTAAAAAACTTAAATGATAGAGAATTTTTTTCGTTACAAATAATAAAAAATAATATTTTTTGATATTTCGCGTTGTTTTTTGAGATATTTTGAAAAATAAAAATTTTTTAAAAATCGTGATATCTCAAAAACTATGAGAGATAAAAAAAAAATGGTAATTACATTTTTTTATAGATAATTTAACTCTCTATTTTTTATGTTGAATAAAATTTTCCGCTATTTCGCTTATTTATTGAGTTATTGTCAAAAAATTGAAAAAAATCATAAAAATAACGAGATATCCACGAGGGTAGCCCTTAAAAAATTTCACAAAAATAAAAAAAAAAAAAAACATTTTATCTCCTTCAAACGACTGGAAACATTATTCATCGGAAGTTTTTTAAAATTCTGTACGGAAAAAAATTTTTTTTTTCTGTTTCAGTGTTTAAAGGGTGATAAATGAAAAATTTGAAAAATACATTGATTAAATAGAGGAAACAGGGCAAGCTCGTTGGTTAAGTTAGATGACGATCTAAAGCATCCGGACGTTATAGTGAAAAGGGGTAGTAGTATACAGATCACGAATTTAGCGAGGGTTGTGCGCGTCGACACACTAGAGTCAACGTAAAAGCGAGTGCCACGCCCTCTGCGCACTGGCCCCTTCTCGAGAAGCAATATAATGTGATTTAGGGCACCATTACTGCCACAGTACTTTGATAGTAGTAATGTCTAGGTGTGGTAAGACGGCTTTGTCTTCGTTTTTCGGGTGTCTGACGCGTAACTACTGAGCACATTTTTTTTTGCTCGCGCGCTACACATTCTCTCGCCATATCTATCCGTATATATTTCACACTACTCGCACACGACGCTCCTCCCAGCACAGCTGACTTTATGCGAACGTGAATATTGTGCATGCACGTGTGTGTGTGTGTGTGTTGCTCCTCTCAATTTTTCTGCCCGCCCCGAGCAATGAGCGAGTCGAAGGCTCAATAAATTTCTTTCGGGTGAAAAATAAAAATACAACGCGCTGCAGAATTTGTTCGTTTATGATGCCTTCATGTATATAACCCTTCCGGATAGTCGAAGAAATAATCCAGCAATTTATATCAGACTTTATATTTATATATTTACATTTTTGAGTGTATGCGAATCAATTTTATTTCTCCTCTTACAAATTTTAATGATGAGATATTTTTTTTTATTGATAAATACTGAACGAATTTTTTTTTTTTTCAACTGCCAATACGCAAACCCACTCAATCGTGACATAATTGCACTCAAAGTTTTTACTGTGTATAGAATATTTTATTTAAAAATGCAGAATGACAGATTACTTTTTTTTTTGTTTTTTGGGTATTTTACTCGCGGATATAGTGCGGCGATGAATTTTGGTCGGGTTTATTCGATGTTTGCTTTGAAAATATTTATACATGGATTTTTAGTTGCTCAATGAAGTAAATTGATTTTTTTTCGGGGCATTGCATGTTTGAAAAAAATTTTTTAATTTGTAATTAATAAATTTTCAGGTATATTTATTCAATGACGAAATTATTTTTATAAAATTCTGTACAGTAAAGTAAAAAAAAAATATTCTGATGAGTTGATTGTCAATGAATTTAAGCCCGCGAGTGGCTGTACCGAAAATTAAAAAATTCAAGAGGGTAAAAAAAATCAAAAGTGCTCATATACACGTGGCAGAGGAAATTTCGCCTTATTTTTTCCTCGTGAGAGTTTTTTTTATTTTTTTTTTTCTCTGAACTGGTGCTCGAGTTCTCAAGTATTCGCGTCAACGGACGGATCATATTGACATTGAGAGAGAGAGAGAGAGAGAGGAATGCGTGGATTTGAGCGAGATAAAGAATTGGACGAAACATATGGCTGGGCTTGGGATGCCTCTTCTCTTGATCCCTGCCGAGCTGCCATCGAGGATGATAACCCACACGGGGGAAAACGCTTTGGCCATATCGCTCTTTCTCTTGCTAGTTCACTATTTTTGCCCGTAAACGGTGCGCTATATACATGTGCGGACACGAGCGAGAGAAAAAGCGAAAGAAGAGCAAAACGCGCGCGGCTCTCTCTGCGTCACAATAAAATATCGGATTCCAGGAGTGCTCGACACTTTTAGGATCTGTACGGACTTGGAATTTTATCGGCGATAAAAGGTCCGGTCGTGGAGACTTTATCATTTTTATACCTTAATCTCACGGCGTACTGGGGTGGGGCACTCCGATAACGCTGACCATGACTCCTGGAGAATTTTCGATAAACCCCCGCCATACCATATCAAAACTATTTCATTTCTTTTTTATTTTCAATCTTTAATTTTTTCTATATCATTTTCGTGCGCTCACACAGTCATCCATTTGTCTTATTTCACTTTTGTGCTGGTGAGAAAATTTTTATTTCATTTTGCGATGAAAAATTTCGTTTTTTTATATTTAATCAATTGTACAATAATTTTTTTTCTGTTTAATGGATATAATTTTTCAATGGTTTAAATGTTAAAATTATTTTTATTCTAATTTATTTAGAGTAATAAATTATTTTACCAGTGAAAATCATAATTCAGGATGATAAGCTGATATTCAGTTAATCCAACTAATGCAAAAATGTGGCATTTCAAGATATTTTTTTATTTATTTAAACGAGATTTTGTTCGTGAAAAAAAAAAAATTTTTTTTAAACCATTTATAAAAGTAATAAAATTTTGCGATAATATTTAATTTTTGTTATTTTTGCTGATATCTCAAAAATAACAATAGTTAAAAATTTTTTGCATAGAATCTTTTTTGTAGAGTACTTTTTTATCTATAAAAAAGGTATCTTGTAAAAAATTGATAAAACTTTTAGTTCTTGAGATATCTTAAGAAAATACAATTTTGATATCACAATTTTAACAGTATTTTTGTATGTTTATCTATTTATTCGAGTAAAAATGGATTTACACTTATTCCCTTATATAAAAAATACATTTTTTAATGTACAAAAAATTTCTTACCTTTCATTTCAATAATTAACAATTATTTCCATGCATAATAGAAGTATAAAAACGAAAAAAAAAATGCACAAATAAATTAGTTTGATTGAAATATATTTTATTAATCCGCATTGTATATTTCTCAATTTAATATATTTTACACACAGGAAAATTTGTCATTTTATTTACATAAATATTTTCTAAAATTATCATAAATTCAATTATTTCACGTCACTTGAAAATCAATGATCCGAGCGCGAACGAGAGGGGAGACACGAGAAAGAGAGAGAGTTATCTCCGATACATCATTTATAATCTGATGTGTATCAGGATATTTCACGATTTCCTTTTGAATCACACATCCATCAGGAGCAGTGTGGCGTGTGTAAACATCGAGAGAAGCCGCGTGTGATGACCAAATGGCGCGAGTTTGATAAACAATAAAAAAAAAATCAGATACGAGATAAACCGATCACGTTATACACCTGAAAGCTTCTATATAAACCCTGTATCACATAATATCATTAGGTATATTATTTTCAAAGGATATACCTATACTATATTTCCTTGCCATAAATGACAACAAAATACTTCGGGATTTTCTATTAAATTTGTAATGTAAATGAATGTTAATTCTCTGGATCGTGAGACAAGGTCGATGGAGTTTTGCTTCGCGAATAAAAGCCCCATTGTTTTCATTCAGGACACGTATTATTTTATAAGCGTATGCCGAGTGGGCGGAACAAGACATTCAGGTGCATTATCTCGTTAACAGAAAATTCATGACATGGCCAAATAAAAAAATAAATCGCGTTGTTCACTATAAAGAAACTCTATAAAAGCTTAAAGACGTGCCTGTCAGCCCATTGCTCAGTCTCTGAGCTTTATTAGACCACACTCTAACTGCCGCTCATTATTTTCAGTCAGTATTATCACACACGCGGTCACGATCGACATGTCGTTATGGAAATGCCGGTGATAAAGTTCTTGGACTTGGTGTTCTATTGGACATTTTAATTTTGTGTTTTTTAAGAGATTTATAGCAATTTAGCTACACGCACGCATTGTATATATATAAACATTATGTTTTTTTTGACGGACTCACGTCTAACACGAAAAAAACTCATGAATTTCACATCACGCGCGCTACTTTCCCTTTTTATTTATCGAATTTTATCTTTTTACTTGCGAGTAAATTTTTTAAAAATATTTTTTAAATTTCATTGAATCGTGGTATATAAGGATGTATAGTTTTTTAGTTTTGTCGGTAAATTTAAAAAACAATCTTTTTCGTAATGTTGGCTGATGGGAAAAAAATTTTTTTTTTTTTTTTTTTCAGTTCAAAAAATCAAAAATTACAATTTATAATTTTTTTTAAAACATAATTAAATTTTTTGGTCGGTTAAATTGTTTCTTCAAGGGCAGAAAAAAATTTCTTATTGTTTGAATTTATTATAAAATCATATTTAGAGAAAAAAACGAGAGAAAAAATTTTTTTTTTATAAAAAAAAATGAAAAATTTTAATTTAAGTAAAAAAATTAATTTATTGAAATATTGATTAGTTGGGTATAAATGAGTGGTATAAGATTTTTATGATGTTATTGATCGAAGGAAGCAGTAAATTTGTCCTCCTGATTTGACGACGTCTGCAGTGACATTTAGATATTCGTGATTCAAGTATAGTCCTCAAGATATATCCTACTAAAATATGTATATTGCGCGTATATCCCCGTTTATTCAGCGATGATAGACATGCAAGCAATTGCGCCGGTCACGTACTTGGGCAGCAACACATCAGCGCGCGCTCACTATCCTAGATACAAATGTTTAGCTGTCTAATGCGATTTCTCCGCAGCGACAGCGTTGTTGCGCCCATTGTATACATATAGGCATCTGAGTGATGCCGCCGCCGCGTGTCTATACATATGTACCTTGTATATTTAATGCAATTATTGATACACACGGCACACGCACAGCGTGACGGTTCCCAAGATACAAGTTTGCCCACGGGAGTCGCACAAACTCCATTGGTGAGATGATTGTCAATATTCTATCTCGTGTGTACATACCCGCCGCCATTCTGCTGCAACTATTTGAACTGCTAAAGACGAAAAAATATTATTACACAGTATATAAATATATTTACAAGTGATATTAGGAATTTTATTACTGAATATGAGCTTTGATTGAAATTTATCGCATTAAAAAAATTTGTTTTTAGCGTCATTTTATCGAAAAATCGATTGAAAATAGTGATAATATTAAAAAAAATTGTCTTGGGTATGCTAAAAATGAGTTTCAAAACGTTTGGTTGAGTGAAAAAAATTTTTTTTTTTATTTTTAAATTTTTGACAGGGAGGAATCTTGTGGTTTTCATGATTTTTTTCAGTTTTTCGCTGATAACTCGGTAAATAAATAAGGTAGCAAAAAATGTTATAGAACTTAAATGATTGGTGGTTTAATTTTCTAGAAAAAGAGTTGAATAAAATTTTTTCTATCTTTTTTAGTTTTTGATATATTAGTGTTTTTTTGAAATTTTTAATTTTCAAAATATCTTGAAAATAAGGCAAAATATCAAAAAATTTTATTCTAAATTTTTTGTAGAAAATTAACTGTGCAATGATTTAGGTTGAATAATATTTTTCATTATCTCGCGTATTTATTGAGTTATCAACAAAAAACGAAAAAAAATTGTTCATTCATAAAAATATCCGATTAAAAATTTTTAAAAATCATGAAAAAAAAATTTTTTTATGTTAAAAAAAAATCTTTAGATGAGTGATGAATTTTATTAAATACATCAACACCGAGTGATAAAGTCGTAAAAAAATTTTTTTCTCATTCAATAACTATCAAACTAACCATTAAAGATGAAAAAACCGCGATATTACGAAAAATATCGTCGATACAACGCACTCAGGTGATATTTTCTGCGTCAAAAAGTTAAAAAAAAAAAAAAAACACTAATAAATAAATAAAAAAAAAGCCCTATCTATATTACTGCGTGACTTTTTCCCACCGTAGAATTATTGATGTGGCAGGAATAAGAATTGATTTACGACAATGGAGGCGGCAACATGAGCGAGAGCAGGATGATGGGAGCGTGGGGATTGAGCGGTGGTGTATGCCTGAAATGGGGATATATATACAGAGGAGAGCGAGGCCAGGTGAGCCATGGTTCACATGGGAAATGAATGTTGTGCCGCGGTTGGAACATGCCCGAAACACGACGCGACTGCCGACCAAAACTGTCGTGACCAATTCGCCCATTTGAATATGTCTATATTTTTTATCTCTGTGGCCGCATTAACCAAGCATAAACAGATAAATTTTCTCGACAGCAATAATAGATACGTCTGCAGAGATCGTAAAAACATGCGCAAGGTCATGGCAGAGAGAAAAAAGCGAGTTTGCAAGACATCTGTGTGGATCAGAGACTGGATCTCCGAGGGATTATAAACTCACCGCGCGCTAAACGTGTAGCTGGGTTCGCCCTCTTTACCCCAGGCCAAAAAAAACCGAATAAACAAAGAATAAGAAGCCTGACTGCAGCTGCACCGTTACCACTGGCATCTACTATTCCCATCAGACCGAACAACGCGCGAGCGAGTGCACTGGATGGCGTCTGTAAAAAAATCCCCCAACTGATACACACCAGTAGAAAAACTCAAGCTTTCGTCAGACAACTTTTATTCTTGCGCGAGAGCACTATACGTACTGTACGCGCTAACGATGTTGCCAGTCAGGAGTAAAAGCGAGGTCAAAGGACACGCGCCAGATGCATTTTACTGGCTTTAACCTTACATTTTACTGTCCTTCAATGTCCCTCACTATATCTGCCTCAATTGCTTCTGAAATAGCTTCCAAGGGTTATCTCCTTTTGGCTCAATCGTCCTTTCGCTCTGCAGACTCCGGCTGAAAGCAAGGCCCCTGGAAAATGTCAAGTTAAAGATTTTTTTATGCTCAAAGTACCTCAAAATCTATATCTAGGTGATAGATCTTTTTTATGGGAATTTTTTATCACTTTTTTTTTTATATGATTATTTAATATTTTGAATAAATCTGTGAGTTTTTTTTTTGCTTTTAAAAAAATTTTTTTGGAATTTTTAATTTATTAAATATCTTGAAAACTAAATGAATTATTGAAAAAATTTATTCGACATTTTTTATAGAGAATTAAATTTCTTATTATTTAAGTTTTATAATATTTTTCATTATTACCTGTATTTATCGAGTTATTGGTAAAAAAAAACCAGAAAAATTATGAAATCTTCAAGAGGTAATTTTTAAAAAACTTGAAAATTTCAGGAAAAAAAAAAAGTTTTCACTTGGATTTTTTGTTTGATTTTTTTTTTAGTTATTCAGGATGAAAAAAGTCTTTTATACGCGCGGTCTTTTGCAGTTGGATAATTTTGTGAATGTGTTGACTGGCTTTAATTTGTAAATTTATTGTAGAAATTTTCGCCGGAAAGAGAAGACTTAAATTGGATACAAGTAAATGAGAAAGTCGGTATACTTACACGATTTCTCGGTGTAGCCTGTGCCCATATCTGCCAAAGACTATCTTAGACTGTTAGGAAGTAGTAGAAGTACGTCGTTGAAAAGTTTAGGAGCATTGAAGTACAGTGAGAGTTTGGCCTCCAACTGTGTTTCAGTTGAAGCGTGTCTCGCGTCTTCCTCCAGCACAAAGATTCGACTTTTTTTGGTTTTCCAACTTGTTCCGACTACGTTTTTACGCAAACTCCATTTACTGATGTATGGATGGACGTCTGATTGGTACTTTAAACGGAAATTGTTCGACTTCATTTGCCTCCTTTATCATTCTAACGATCTCATTAACAAAACTTTTGTTTTTTTGCTCTCAGTACAGTCAACATCATTTTTATTCACTCTTATCTCGAAGTTTCACGACGAAACCCGGTCATAAAATTATTTATTTATTTTTTTTTTAGTCGAAAAAAAAAGGTTTTTTTGTAAAATTTTCCAAAGTACTTCTTTATGATTTTTTAATTTTTTTGCTGATAACTAGGTAAATATTAAAAATAACGAAAAATATCATTAGTATCAAATGATAAGGAATTTTATTATCTACAAAAAGTATTAAATAAATTTTTTCGATATTTTGAATAGTTTTTGAGATATTTATGAAAATCAAAAATTTCTAAAAATCTAAAAATTGTCAAAAAAATTGTCAAAAAAATTTTTTTTAAGTGAGATTAAAAAATTTTTACTTCAACTAATTTTTTATTTATTTTTTTTTCTATTTTCTGAAATTAATTAAATTAGTATAGAAGAAAAATACGTGGAAATATTCGTTGAGTTGATATTTTTAAACTGAAATAAAAAATTTCAAGTAGAAAAATATGCGTAAACATTTTTCCAATACTTGATATATACTAGTATGAATTGAATAATCAAAATATTCCAGTTGAATAATTTTTCCAATCGTTTGAGTCCATTGATAATGGACGTTAAAAATTTTTTTTACTTGTATGTTTAATATACGAATGATTGTTAGGAAAGTTGTAGGCACATAATAAATGAAAAATACCACTTAAATTTTAGCTAGATAAATCGATTTACCAATAAAAAGTATAATACAGGTGTACACGGTTTTGCCGATAAAAATGGAGTATGGTTTGGTGCTGGTTTCAAGTGGGGGGGCGATCATCGTCATAAGCAATTTCATCCAGTCTGCTGGAAGTTATCGTTCTCACCGACAACTATATAATACGATTTTACACGTTTCTTGTTATATATAGAAAAAGTGGGCAAGAAATTCTTTCGTGGCTCGCTTCTCCTCTCAATCCTTATTTATGCTCGTCTGTAAAATGCCGGGAATGAATATTGGCTCCGGGTTTGGCGTATCGCAGAGGAGTTAGCAATAAATCTATCTCTGGCAAAGTCTTTCTCTCGCACTATACTCTCTCATCTAGCTTTCTCTATCCCTTACACTAGAGCTCGTATACTCGCCGATTCTGCCTCAGCTTTCAATCGTGTGATTTATTGATGACATGTTTATAATACCGCGCTCGATGCAGACCACGCCAGTCAGATAAAGTGTTTCAGATCAAGAAATATTTTACAAATAATTCGAGAAAATTATTGCATTTAAAATTTTTTCCAAGTTTTTATTTTAATTTTTTATTTATTACTTTAATACAATCGATTTGAATTTCATTATTAAAATCATTCAGGCTTTTTTAAACAATTTAAAACCAGTAGTATAAGCAAGTAGTAAAAAAAAACAAGTAGTACGGAAAAAATCGAAAAAAATTGAGTTTTTTTTTTTATAAATTTTTTTATACGTTTAATTTTATGAAAATATATAATGAAAAAAATTTTTTAAAATTTTATATAAACATTAAAAACTAAAATTCTAACATTTACTCAAATAAAAAATTTTTTTTTTTCCATTTTCTCTCGGATAAAAAAATATTTTGCGAGACTTTCGTCAAGAAAAAAGGTTTAAAAAGTATAAAAAAAATTTTTAACCAGTGATTGAAAGAAGTAATACAATTTCGCAGTACAATCAAGTAGTAAAAACAAGTAGTACAAGTAAATAATATGAAATACAAATACGAAAAAAAAATCCGATAATCCAAAAATTTAAGTCTTTTTCAAAATTAAATAAATTTCTTATATTTTTATAAATATTCTACAATATTTTTATAAACGTTAACATGTAAAAAAAAATTTTTATAAACGTTAAATAATCATTTCTCTTTTGAGAAAAAAAAAAAAATTGAATTGCATTCGATTAAAAATTTTTCTTAAAAAAAAAAAAAAGTATTTCATAAATTAATAAAACCCATAAATTTAATAAAATCTTATTAATTAAAAGAAACAAGAAAACCATCATCATTTATTCGCAGAAAGAAAAATTGAATTGCACGAGATTTCCGTCAACGAAGAAGTAGTAGAAACAAGTAGTACAAACAGAGAATTTTTTTCTCATTCACCATCACAAAAATATCCTCGTCATAGCCACACACCCACACACACACACACACACACACATATTTATCCACGGTACATATATATATTTGAAGAGAAACATTTTGCCGTTTTATCCAAGCGCTTTGAAACGTTCCAAAGTACGTCTGGGCGCCTTGATTACAAAGATCCGGGTTTAAATTGATCCTAGTGTTTGCGGTGCTCGGCGAGCTAGTTTCCGGTAACTCGTGCTTTGCCGCACACGCTTCCCTTCCAATGAACTGCCGTGCCGTCGGTCTTCATAGCCTGCACAGCCTCCCACCCCACTCATACACGACGTACGTGCTGCAGGACATGGCAAGCCCGAACTTTGACCCACGGGCGATCGATCCTCGATACAAAATAATTGATACCCAACTTCGTGCTCGGAATTTCTCAACTGTTAATATCACATAGCGCAGTATAACTCGTTCAAACGTTTGCGACCTTTTCCGGCCGCACCGCGTCAACAATACCATGAAGCAGCTAGTGCTTGAAAGCACTCTATTACCGAGCCTGTTGTCAGGCACATGCTGTCCGCAAGTGTGTTGACGAGTCGTGCAAGATGCGACCGGGCGTTGAAAACCGGAAAGAAAAGTCGTGCTGCCCATGTATTTCCACTCTCTCACGTATGAAACCACCTCGTAATATCGGGTAGCGCACGTGACGTCGGAAATGGCGTCGTTGTTATCCCGCGACGACCCCGGAAAAGCCACACGAGATATGTGCCAAAATGCTGTCTCTATGTATACACGCACGAAAATGTCGTCGGCGAAAATCGGCTTCTCTGTATGCATGGCATTTTAAAGTAACTTTTTTAATGTCACTCTTTTGTTTATTTACATATATATCTCATGTTTATTTATTGCAGATAGCTACATATACTCTTGGTGAAAGAGGGCTTTTTTTTTAACCTTTTGTTTCTCTCAAGACACATTTTCACCCTCTACTCTTCTCTTTCTTAAAGTCAAAAAACTTTTCATAGTACAGAGAAAATTTATCGAGCTCTACCTCGTGCAATTTATTACCTAACTTAATATTTTAACGGGTAAAATTGTTATTATTTTATGTATGGTTTTGAGAAAATTTTCGGAAAATTTTCCAAGTACTTTTGAGTTTTTCTTCTGCCAGGTTATATTTCGTTGTGCTCCGTCGGCTTGGATTATTTTAAGGATCTCAGAAATGGCTGGGCGACAGATGGAGTCATATCTTGAGATGGTCGAGGACATAAACTTTTGGCCCGGGACACACTTGACGTTTACTTTCTAACTTTGTCCTCATTGCCGCCGTGCTTGTGCAGCTCGTCGTTGACGGGGAGGTTTTTTTTTTTGCTGGATATATATACCCAGGGTGGAAAAAGTGAGCAGTAACGGAAATGAAAGAAAGTTGCGATGAGAAAACTATCAATTATAGCCACTTAGTCATATTTTCAAGTGTTACAATAATATTTTTGAAAATCACTTTCGAATAATTGGAGATTTTTCAATTAGTTCAATTCCCTAAGTTAAAGCGAGTAAAAACTTTTGCTTTTTTATATTATTATGTTTAATCTTAAAAATTAATTACAAGCATAGAACGCTATTTTTTTTTTTTTGTTTTAAATTAAAAATTAATACGACAAAACAAAATTTTTTTTTACAATATTTATGTGAAAATTCAAGATTTCTTTATTCTAATTTATCAAACTGATGAATATTAATAATTTTTTTTTTTTTTTTTATTATTTTTAAACTAAAAATTAAAAGGATGAAATATTTTTTTCGGAAATTTATTTATATAAATTCACGATTTTCAGTCAAATTCGTTACATGGATGATTAAAAATATTTTTTTCCATTATTTTATTATTTTCAAACATAAAAAAATAATACAATAATTATATAATATCTTTTTTTTTTTAATTAATTATTACTAGAAAAAAAAAAAATTTTTTTTTTTGGGAGATTTATGTTCGAAAATTTACAATTTTCCAGTTAAATTCGTCAAATTGATGATTAAAATAATTTTTCCTCTTTTATTTTATTATTTTTAAACTTATAAAAATTATGAAATATTTATATAATATTCTTATTTCATATTTAAAAATTATATCTTGAAATAATTTGTGTTGAGAAATTGACTTTAAAACTCACTAAAAGATCAAAATCGTATTTTAAACTTTTAAAAACTATTTGTGATTTACAAAAAAAATTTTTTTTTTGTCATTTTAAGCAGCCGTATAATTCAAGGTCGTTAAGAGATGGTGGTAAAAAAGTGGGAAATATTGTTAAACAGAGAAATGGTTGGGCGCAAGTGAGTAGTTTTACGCGGTGGCTGGATAAACCCAAGGAGCTTTGTCGAGACTATCGTTGCGGTGTAGTCGTCGGCGGGGCTAGCGCTGACCTGGTGCACTGAAACTGCGCCAGAGAGAGTCGTTCGCTAATCCGCGAAACGTTTCACAAAGTTGGCGCTTTCCTCTCTGGCCACGTACCCGCTCGCGCGCGCCCGCTAAAAGTTTGTTTCACTGTGTGTACGCGAAGCAGGCGGGTGGTATTAACTCTTACGGCGATTAATTCACGAGTTACGCGCCCGGGCCACCACACGTATATATGTACAGTTAGGTTACATATGCGATGGTCGGCGTATATAACATTTCCCGACGGTCTCACTTCTTCGAAATGCAATGAGTCTGCCAAGCAAGTTTCTATTCAAGTTACCGCAGAGGCTTTCTCGCGCTGCTTTTCTCCAATTCCGTATTCAAGATGCTCTCCAACTGCTGTCTCCCCACCGGTAATATATTTATATTGTCACTGTCTCGCAGTGTGTGTGTGTCTAGGGGGTATTTTCTAGCCCAGGAACACTGCAATGGCGCGTTAGAATGCCATCAGATCAATCTTGAGAATTATCGAGCTATTCGCGGGGCAATTGCATGGCAAACTGCATCCGAGTTTCATCGGTAATTCTGTCGGAGTTTAACCTGTTGCCGAGTAAGCGAATTTATTTTATTTCAATTCACAAACTATATACTTGCCAGTGCTTGCTCGCTATTTTATCTGCAATTCTCTACACTTTGCACATTTTTAGCAATTAAATCTTTAAGATATATGTTGTGGTCATGAAAAATTTTTTTTTTATACGACTAAAATATCATTAAATTTATTTTAAATAGTCATTACAATATTTACTAAATAAAAAAGACAATTTTTTTGAAATTTAAACCTTGAAATCGCATTACATCAAAAATTTATTGCTGATGTCAATTGTTTTTTCGTTATGTTTCGAGATAACTCGATAAATAAGAGAAATAGGAAAAAATGTTATAAAAGTAAAATGATTATATATGTATTTCAATTTATTTTCATGATATTTTGAAAAATTAAAATTTTTTAAAATTGAAAATTTCTCAAAAATTACAAAAGATACGAAAAAATTTATTTAACGTTTTTTAAAGGAAATTAAATTGCCAATCTTTTTAGTTTAGTAACTTTTTTTATTATCTTGCTTATTTATCGAGTTATCACTAAAATACTGAAAAAAAAAACTAAAAGTCATGCTAAAATACACGTACTTGAATAAAACATGAATTACACTCAGTAATTATCAGTTGGACATATGGATAATATAAAATAATATCTATGAATCCCTGTTAGCATTTAAAAACTCATTTTTCAATCCATCAAATATCAAAGAGTTAATTTATAAATTCCATGAGCGTTTATTATATAAAAAATATTACATTATTTCTGTATAATTAATTTGCTTATTCCACATATATCTGCAGTGTATCAAATTAGCCGTGCATTAAATTAAGTACAATTATTGTAAATTTATTTAATATTAATATTGAATACGAACATGTAAAATTAAACTTTTATGAAATAACTGGAAAAGATTAATTTGAGCTGACACTGATCGATTAGCAGGTAATAAAATATTCTCAAATGGTGCGATTAAACCCAAGAGAACTGATGGAAATAGGACTATAGGTGTATAGGACCGATGTGCCGTTTATTTCTCCTCTCAATGAGCCTGTAGTTGGAATCTAAATTGAGTTTGGTCGATCTCAATGTTAATTTAGCCAGATACCATTGTCGTTCAACTCCCCCGCGACTACCCTCTGACTCATCGACAATCCTGTATGCTTGCACATTTAAGACAATGTTTCGAGAGATAATTTTGAGAGAAAGTATTTCATTTAGATCACAATTTTCCCTCTTTGTTCTTGGAAAAAATGTATAGAAAATTCAAGTGTCTTGTTTGAACTAGATTATAACAAAACGTCCTTTGCACGCATAGAAACTAAGAATAATCTTTAAATAGTGTGCTATTTGTCCGCAAAAAAATAAGTAAATAGAAAAAAAATGACGAGAAATAAACAATACAGTGGAAATGAATTTTTAAAATTTTTTTTTCGGTTTTCCAGAGTTGAAAATTGTTCAAAAGTTCAAAGTCTCAATTTTTTTTTTTTGGTCCTAAATACGTGATAAATAAATTTTGTATTTTATTCATCATTTTTTTTTTTTTCAAACTAAAAATTGAATAGAAAAATATGTTTTATAAAATTAAAATTTTTAGTTTATTTGTGTAGTTAAATTTTGAGTTTTGTATTTTTTATAGACAAAAAAATGAGAAAAAAATTTGTTTTTTTTGTTTTTTTCCCATAGGAAATTGTTTTAACTGGTTCAATATTTTCCTAAATGAATTTCAACTGGCTGATGTTAGATTCTGATTGGAATTGGACTCAGTCATTGAGTAGAAAGTTAAGCTCAACCAGTGCGCCTCTATATCTTTGTCCTCGTTCTACCAAAAAGACACTACTATTCTATTTCCTGACGATTTAATTTACTCCTGCGCAGAAGTCCTATATCTCGTAAATCCTTTTACGTGGTTGAGATGGAAAAGTATGGGAAACCTTACAACAGACAAAATTAGAAATTTATTTTTTTTTTTTACATAGAAATTAAAAAAACTTTTAATTTTATTTATTTCAAAAAGGTTTAAATTTTAACAAAATGTATATTTTAATAATTTTTTTTTACAATTTTCTCGTTTGTTTCTTATCGATTTTAGGGTTTTAGATGTGAAGGAAAATTGGAATAGTTAATTTTATAGAATGACAATTTAAATATCTGTGTTTTATCATAAATGGTTTATCAAAATCCCAGCGTGCTGATTTATTTCTTTGACTATAGACCCAATTTATTCACTTGACTGTCACACAGTTATCGGAAAGAATGCCTCTCTCTCTCTTGAGCTCGATGTGAAAATCCCTACAAAGTGAATTGCTCGAGGACTTACCAAGTGCTTCTGTGCCTCATGTCTATATCTCGAATTTTCTACTACTTATACACTTGCCAACCTCTCATTTTCATAAATTGCACGGTTATAAATTAAATAGTCTCCTTGATCTTTGTTTATATTGACAGCTAATAGTACATTTTTTATTATCTGTAAAACAAAAATTCAAATAATACACTATAAATCATGTAAAAATAATTTTTTTTTTCACCTTCTTTAATTCATTATCAAAATCATTTTTTATTTAAAAATTAAATTTAATAATTAAATCATAATTTTTAAATTATTAAACAAATTTTTTTTCTTTAAATTGATTTTTTATTTGTTATTAAAGCTTGTTATACTTGATTAAAAAATTTATTTTCGAATTTGAGTCTCATTAAAACTGTTTTTTTAAATTTTATTTTATCAATTTTGACATTTTCTATTGCTCAAAAATTTATTTTAATAAAAATTATTGATAAATAATTTTTTTTTTAATATTTTAACCATTTTTGAATAAACGATAATTTTTTTTTTGCTTGTGGAATTTTGAGAAATTCTGTTATTTTAAAAATATTTTGGTATATTTCATGCATAAATTGAATGTGGTTGAGTGAGTGATTGAATATAAATTTTGTGGGATATATACAAAATGTTGTCAGTTTCACGTATACCTACCTATATATTCATCATACAAACACACGTGTTTATGCCTTGAGTCATGACACATGTTTCATGTGAAATTTGATTGCATGCAATTCCGCGGGCATCACTGGAAAATCCAGTCTCTATACGTGCAAAGGTATTTTTGTGTTGGTATAGTAAGCATATAAATGACTAAATCTACTCGCAATAATTAATCCACGCATAAATTGTCATAATGATATTCACTATAGCGTAATAACAATATCATATAGAATTAATATTAAAGTGAATTATTAAAATTTTAAATTAACTGTACACGGGAAATATGAGTATATATATACATACCTATAATAAAAAAATTAAAGTATATAAAGGAGGAAACTTGAATTTTTAAGAATACATTAAAATTTTATTTTATGCTTTTTTTTTCCTTCCGATATTTTTTACCTTTCCGCGCGGAACAAAGGGTACTTCTCTTTGCGCAAAGAAAAAAAAAAAATGAAGGGATGTAACATAAATATGAACGGAAGGTATATATATTCCGAACAGAAACTCACTGGCGTTTCCTTATCTTTCGCAACTTTGAAATATCATGTTTTATCTGTATACAATTGCGTTGTCATAGAAAACACAATTTACAATTTTTATTTTTCCTCATAGAAATATATATATACATCAAAATATAGTACAGAATATTAATGAAACTCTTTCACGTGAGTTTTATACACACAAGTCACTGTCGGTTTAATTATACTGCGGTATTTCGTGACTAAGTTTTTATCAATGCAAATTTTTCAACCAACATGTACTTTTTTACTTATTAATATCTCAAAAACTATGAGACTTAGCTAAATTTTCTTAAGAATCTTTTTTATAGATGATAAAATTTTCTATAAAAACAATCTCTTGTAAAAATTGTCTATTTTTAATAGTTTAAAAGATATTTTGATTTTAAAAAACAATTTAATTTCACATATACGTCTTTTTTACTTTTCAGTCACGCAACCTCGTATTTTTTTATTCCAAACAAATTCTAAAATTACAAATACTTGAATTATTAAAGAAAAAAAAAAAAAACAGTTTTTCATTGAAAAAAAAATTTTAATTTTGGAAAAAAAATGTTTTTATCGGGATTATTAATCCAAATTAATTTAGGTTATACGTAGACAGTTTTGCGTGACCAAATAAATCGGATTTTATCTGATTTAGTGAGCTGCAAAGGTATTTTAATAATCAGATTTAGGCTGTTATGAATTTTTCAATTGTTGCACTGTATCGAGAGTTTAATTCAAATTTAGGATGGAAATATTTTGGAATATAGAATCCAAATATATATATACATATATCGAGAGGTTATCTCTATCCAGCAGGCTCAATAAACCATGACAAATGCGTTGAAACATTACTTTAGCATTTGGAAACATTTTGCCCATCAACTGCGATGATATATTGTCAACGATTAGAATGAGGAATTGTATAAGGCTAGTGCTTTCCTTGGGGCTTGTAGGTATCAATCGTAGCCGTGTACACCACACTAATCTCTTTAGCTCAGTATTTGAGAAAGCATTCCGTGTTTTGCCGCGCTCGAGTTTCGACTTACTGCATTATTCTCCGTTGACGGCGCAGCTATACAATGTCAAGCTTACAATAGGCGCTATGCTGATAGCTCCACCTGCCGTACTGACGTCCGTTACATGTACTCCGACCGTTGAGATGTGCTCGAACATTTTCTGAATTGATTCAAGCACTGAAAGCTCTTCGATATCCGATATTTTAAGGCGGAAATCCGTTCAAACTTGTTTTTCTTGTTGATTAAACAGGATATTTCGATGGTTTTTGTGCCGATTATTGATGGATTGAATTTGAGATTGCACTTTCGGGGGATTAAAGTTCGAATTTTTCGATTTATATTGTTTATTTCGTGTTAAAATAAAAGAATACATCGTTAAAAAGTTAATAATGTTTTTTTACTTGCTAATATCTTTATAAGGATGAAAATTGAAGAAGTTTTGTTAAGGACCTTTCTTGTAGCTTATAGAATTCTCTATAAAAAAGATTTCTTGAGAAAATTTTTTATAGTTAGTTGTTTTGAAGATATTTCGATTTGAAAAGGCAAGATGATATTGTATAATCGTTCTTTTCGCGTTAGAGATGCGATATATATATTTTATGTTAGTTAAAAGTGTTTATTATTTGTTTTTTAAGTGGAATTAATTTTAATTATGAGTTTTGTCGTGTTTGATATAGAAAAAAATTTTTTTTTCATTTAGTCAAATTTTTCAAGGTACATATATACTGAGTGTTTTCGTGATTTTTTTCGTTTTTTGCCAATAACTCGGTAACTAAGTGAGATAATGAAAAATTTTATAATAATCAAATGATTGTAAATTTTATTTTCTACAAAAAATAAAGAATAAATTTTTTTGATATTTTAATGCGTTTTTGAGATATTTTGAAAAATAAAAATTTTCAAATTTTGGTAATATCTCAAGAATTTGAGGAGATACAAAAAATTTTATTTAAAATTTTTTGTAGATAATCAACCCCTTAATCATTTAACTTTTATTACATTTTTCGTTATTTTGCTTATTTACCGAGTTATCGCAAAAAAACAAAAAAAAAAAAATCACGAAAACTGCGAGATATCCAAAGGGTATACCCCTTTGAAAAGTTTTTCAAAAAAAATTTTTTTTTTTAGGTCAATTAAACATTTTAAAATTCATCTTTAATACATTAGTATCAATAAAACAAATAATACTCAATTATTTCTTATTTTTCTGATTTTTTACACGGAAATTTGTTTAAAAAAATCGTAAAAAAATCGATTAATGCCGAAAAGAGTTCTATTCTTGAGTCTAAATACACATGAGATCTGTTTCACTCTAGTCGACAGACACTACGCGTGAATCAAACGTGATTTTCTTTCGTGCTTACTCGAGGTATTTGATTGAAATGCATGTTTACCCAATCTCTGCCGGATATCGGAGTATAACTGTATACGCATTGCGAACGGTCGTGGACAATCAAATGTGCGCAGCAATGCAAAACGTGCTGAAAGCTTTGATGTTGAGCTTCCGCAGTCGTCTTTTTGTTTTCCGCATCGTATATAGTAAACTCAACTACTTGTGTGTCTCATCATCGAACAACACATTTCGAGTTAATTTATTTTATTTCTCGTGTTTCATTCCAACCCAATTTTTTTTCAATATATTTAAATGTAATACAGCTCGCCTATTAGTCGGAAAAATTCAGCGAGAAAATATTTTCTTAGGGGGCGGGAAACATATACAAGAAAAAAAAAAAAGAAAGAAATTGCAGCATGATTTTTTAGTGCAGCTCTAACTTTAGTCTGGACTATCTCTTTTACTTAAGTTTGCACGAGGATGCGGCGAGGGGGCGTCAGACGAGTCTGTGGAAATATATAGGGAGATAAAGTTGAGTCAGCGTCTTAAAGGCGTCGCTGTTATATACAGTTTAGTTCAAGTTACAATAGTAAGCCTCAATATTTTCCTTTAATTTTCATCTGACTTGAAATTATTACACTTTACACGGGTTATTATGATTAAAATTCAGAAGGAAAAAAAAAAATCTGGAGGAAATTTCTCAAAATTTCGCAATTTTCTCGATTTTTTAATCATAACTCGATAAATAAGTAAAATAATAGAAAATATTATAATACATAAATGATAGAGGGTACAATTATCTTTAAAAAAAAATCAATAAAATTTTTTTCTCGAATATCTCGAAAACAAATCAAAATATTGAAAAAATTTATTCTTAATTTTTTGTAGCAAATTTTATTTACAATAATTTTACTTGAGTAATATTTTTCATTATCTTGCTTAGTAGCTAAGTTATCGGTGAAAAACCGAAAAAAAAAATTCCGAAAACCGTGAAATTTTCAAGGGGCTACCGCTTTAAACATTTTTTTCATTAAAAATAGTGATAAATAGTAATTTCAATTGAATTTTAATAATTTTGGAATGTGTGACGTTGATGTATAAAAGTTTGTAAAAAAAAATGATTTAACAAAGCGCCTTGCGATATATTTATTTAACGATGAAATATACAGAAAGCATAGAGTATTGTGAAAGAGTGTGTATATAGACCGGGTGCACAAAGTAAAATCGGTAGTTGCCAAGAGCAACCGAGTGCCGCGCCCGGCATTTTCAATTTATGGCTTGATACTTGGGTAAATTTATGGAGCTTCGCGGGATCCTCGACGCGAGACATTTCAGCCACCGAATATACAGGGATTCGTTCTGGTGTGTTGAGTAACCATGGGATGCATGTAATCGAGAGCCATATTGTGTAAATTCTTATAACTGTTTAATATCCAAAAAAAAAAAATTTTTTTTTTCTTTCAAACACTAAAATATTTTCTTGAAATATTTAAATTAAAATTATTATTCAATCTAATATAAATTTTTTTTTATATTTAATGAATTTAATTAAAACCAAAAATTCAAAGTTTTCAATGCTCGTTGTTGCAGCGTGATGATGAAACTTAGGGAAAATGCTTTCCGTGTCCACACCAGTTACCGCAGAAAATTTGCCCGCGTTTTGTTTCTCACTCGCAAAAATAGTTTTTCTCCACTCCCTCTCGACAATTTCACAACTAACCCCACAGGGAATATTTCTAGCGTGACTTTTACCGCTTGGCATCCGTGTGTTGCTTCATGTCACGGGCAATACTGTCCGGTTATAAACTATATACGACTCAACAAGCGTCACTACGACATACTAATACGACACAAAAAGTCGTACAGTATATTATTTCAATAATTTCTTAATTTTTTGAAATTAATATTTCTCATTAACTCGTATAATTATCCGAATTATCGTCAGAGAAAAATCATCGATTAAAAAATTTCCTAGCGAAAAAAAAAAAATTTTTTTTTCTTCAACTAAACTTTTTAAAACTTTTATTAATTATTCAATTGATTAATTAAATTGTTTAATGTCTGGAAACACTGAATGAAGAATTTTTTTATATTTAACACATAGATATAGTTGTTAGATGACGAATTGATTTCTTAGATAGTTTAGTACGAAATATTTGATTTTATCTGCACTAAGAATCATTTATTAATTGTTAATATTGATTTATGTTAATAAATCGATTTTTGTTGCTTTATAAGCTATTTAAAGGCGTATTTCCTTAGGCGTATTCCCTTAGAAATTTTTTAAGGCTAAAAGAGCTATAAATAATTATTTTGGTGGTAGGGATTATTGTTAGAAATTTATAAGGGATATTTTTCTGAATATTTTGGTGTATTATTTGTTTCAAATTGTTAATTAAAGCTGGAAAAATTTAATTTTTAATATTAACAGTTTAAACAGATGACTGGGATTTTTTTTTTTTTCGTAAAATTATCTATTTGTTTAATTCTAGCAAATAATTAATTTATTTTTAAGCAGCGATTTATTTATTTATTGCTTATATCACGTATTTCATATGAAATTTATTAACTAATAAATTTTTCTCTTAGTGTAGTTTAGAAAATTCTTGACTATAGAATTTTTTTTTTTCTGAAGAAATTTATTCGAATTGTCTCTGATGGATTTTGCGATGATATAATAGAGTACACGTGATTTAGATAATACAGTATACTGTTGTTACACATATTTGCGCAATATTATCGAAAGATAACAATTTTGCTGAAAGATAATATCGTCATTGTTTGAGGAAATTCAAAGAGCCTCATTGCAGAGCGGATCTAACCATACCGATGAACGAACCAGTTCGATGCAACTGAATACGACGTGCAATGCATTTGCCACGCACGAGAGCATACACAGTGTATTGTAACTTTAGCTTCACTATATATACTCTATGTAAGCATGCATTACATATCCGTGTGGATGCTGGATCCGCGCAATAACAGTCGAGCTGCTTTCCTCGCTCCATTTACGTAAAATTTTCATAATATTACTGTTGAAGTGTGCAACTAACTAATATGTATATGTATTAGCTTTGCGTTATACCCTCGACAACCAGTCAATGAGCTTTGCAATAAATAATTGAGTGGAAAACTGTCAATTGCAAATATTGAACTTATATCTTTTTCTTTTGTTTTATTCACTCTAGCTCATTTTTTTGAAAATATTATGATGAAAATAAATCTATTATTTGTTTTTAATTTATGTTAAGGTATCTAAAATAAATTTCGGACTTTTTGATTGGGATAAAGATTTTTTTTAGCAATTTTAAAGCAGAAATTTTACTCTTTGTAATTTTTTTTTTTTTTTTCTTGATTTTTTGATGATAACTTGGTAAATATGTGAGATAATGAAAAATTTTACTAAAGTTAAAAGATGGAGGATCAAATTTCCGATAAAAAATATAGAATAAAGTTTTTTTATATCTAGTTTAATTTTTGAGAAATTGTTGATTTTTGAAAATTCTTATTTTTTTCAAAATATCTCGAAAATAATGGAAAATATTGAAAAAAATTATTCTATATTTTTTGTAGAGAATTAAATTTTCTATCATTTTATTCTTATGATATTTTTTGATATTTTGTTTATTTATTGAGATATTACGATATTAATGAAAAAAAAAAATTAATTGATAAGCTTTTTTTGGTATAATATTGACGCGAAATGATTAATTTAAATTGATTTTTATTGAAAAAAATTTTTTTTTTCTATTCAAATTATCATGGAGATATATTTAATATTTAAATAACTGTTTTTTTCATTCGGGATTTCATATCAACAAGTCAATCTCCATGTTAAATCTCAATAAAAAATTTTATTCATATTGAATCCTTTCTTTTTTTTTTTTTTAGTTATTTTCATTTATAATTCTGCAAAATATGATCCTAGATTTTTTATAATATTATTGTTAATTTAATTGAGCAGTGAAATCGCTTTAAAAAAATTAATTGCATCGATAAAATTATAAATATTGTTGGAATTAAAATTTTTTTCTCGACGTTTTAAGTATAGAAATAAAAATAAAAAAAAAGAGTAAAATTGGTCGAAAAACCGATGTTTCGATAAAAAAATAAATATGAGAGCTTGGTGCCTTTGTGAGCTTGTGTTTCTCACGTGAAGAAACTTGAAATTCAGCTTGGTGCTGGCACTATACTCTGCCATCATGCGACCTTACCTTCTGCATTCTCCATTTACTCTCTCGGTCCTTTTTTTTTTTTGTTTTCGCGTCGCGTCTTTTGCGCGCTCGTCGGCGAAACAAGAGCACGGAAAATCGCCAGGTATATTCCATCATAAATATCGATTACATGGCATATAATAATATCGTGCGCGATCACAGCGCTTTCGCGATAAAACCCATCCTCCCTCATGCGGCAGCAAAAAATGGCGCTGCTCATGATAAACACATATATGAAAAAAAAAACGAATAAAAATAGCCGTAGATTGGGTTTTCTCGTAAATTTTACACATCTGGGTAGCACCTTCTAGCTCTCTACTCTTTTACGATCTACTCTCAACGTGACTTTTTTTTCGAGTGGTGAATTAGCTCACGCGCACACGCCTCGTCAGCAGTTTATATGCGCGCTATATAATACGTAATTTGATTAAAACTTGAATTCAAGGCAGTGAAGATGTTGGTGAGAGTGAAAGGAACAAGCTGAGTTTACTTTTCAACTTTAATCTTTGCAATATGAAAACTTATTTACACACTTTGGCTTTTTTTTTTGACCGTAATTAATGGGGGTTTTAGCGGAAAAAGAGGAGACAAATTTTTTTAAAACTCATTCAAACATTTTTATCAATCACTTTTAATCGCTATTCAATTATTAAATTCATTTTTTTCATTGTAAAAAAACTTTTTTTAAAAGAAATTTTATTCTAAAAAAAATTGTAGAGAACATAAATGTTTGTAATAAATTTTTTTTTTTTTTGTATTTTTTAAGTAAAAAAAATATGAAAATGTTGGAAAATTGCTGAATTTTATTGAATTCTATTTGAAAAGTATTTAAAAATTTATTTTTCTGCCATAAATAAAACAAATTTATTAATTTAAAAAATTGTATTAAACGTAGATTTTTGTTAAATGAAGTTTTTTTTTTAGTTTTCAACTAAAAAAAAGTATAAACATGGTAGAAATTTGTTGCTAAGGGTTTCATATTAGAAAAATATTTAAACGCCCATTTTTCCATCATAAACAAATTTTTTTAGGCAATATTTAATAATAATAATAAAAATTATGGAAAACATCGATACGTAATTCAGATGAAATTTTTAAATTTTTTATCTCAAAAAAAAAATAAAGAAAATGATGAAAATTTGTTGTTAAGAGTTAAATTCAATCGAATATTATTGAAAAAAAAAAATTCTCAATTGATTTTGCAAATAAAGATAATTTTTTTTCTAGTCTCTAAAGTTTTATCTCAAAAATTTGATTTAAAAAAAATTATTTTTTTTCCTCTTAGACATCATTTACTGATGCGAAAATTTTTTACCGTCAAATTGTAATTATTATAAAAATCAATTATTATTTCTAGACTAAAGTATACTGCAGTAAATAAATTACCTCCCTTACAATTGGTCCGGTAGAAAATAATAAAAAATTAAAAGGCGCCTGAGAATTCATTGCTCCCTCTGATACTTGTGCAAAATTAAAACGAAAAAGTGACTCTTTATGACGCCGATAAATTTAACGCAGCGTAAAAAAAAGAGATTGGTCAACGTACATAATACACAAGAACGAAAGAAAGAAAGAAGAGATGGGGTAGAGTTGAAAAAAAAAAAAATTAATTGGACAACTAAGACGATTTGTTGTTAACGGAAAATGTACGGTGGTGTTTTTTCTGCCTAAAACGTGAGGTTGAACAAACTTCACCCCCTGCGCTGATCGTAAATTTCTTTATGGTTTCATTACTACAAAACTTTTTTCTTTACAATTTGAAGAAAAGACGTCAAGTGAATGTTGTAATTACTCTTGAGATATCATTTACCCAGTTGACGAGTAAAACGGTTCACCCTCAAAGAAGTAGTTTCACCCTATCTTTCATCAAAATACTATTTTATTTCCCCGACAAATATCTTTAGTCAAATTAAAATTCATTCGATCAATATCTTATGGGAAAAATAAATAGTTTTTTTGCCTGAATCAACTTTAAATATTTTATTTCACATGAGAAAAATTGTCTATTTAATTTAACAAATTTTATTGCAAAGGAAAATAATTTTTATAAAATGGAAAAAATTTTATTTTAAAAAATTCAAGTAAGTATTTAAGAGCTGAGAAAAATAATGCTTTAAGTCATTTAAAAAAAGCAAAAAAAAATATTATTTTAACAAATATAAAATTTTTCTAACGTTTTTCAGTTTTTTAAAATCATTTTTAATTATTTAAAAGTGTGTCTCTTCGTAATAGGTATTCCAGTGATTGTCAAAAAATTGTGAGACTTTTTATTTGCTGATATCTTGATAAAAATGCAATTTAGACGAATTTTCTTAAGAACCTTTTTTGTAGATTATAAAATTCTCTACAAAAAAGGTTTCTTTAAAAAAATTTATATTCTCAGTAGTTTTTAAGATATTTCAATTTATAACAGCAAAATGATTTTCTATAAGTGGTTTTTTTTATTTTACGCATGAGATATTAAATTTTTTATCATCAAAAATTCTCAAATTTCACATTTCCTAATCCAATATCATATATAATTGACGAAAAAACTCCAAATACTCTTTTGCATTCAAATAATCTCAAAATAAAACCGACTTTATTGCGTAATCATTTTTAAAAATCATCTTAAAAAATATTCATAAAATTTTTACATTATATTTTACACAATAAGAAAAAAACAACAGGCTGTAAAAATATTTTTTCCACTAAAAAAGTCATAAAATTTATTGCTCAAAGATGAATTGCCCTGAAATGATTATGTAAAAATTTCGAAAAAAATCAAAATAATTCTTAAAACCATTACCACGAGATGTTTTTCAATTTTCCGACGAGTTTGGAAGGACTCCAAAGTGCAAGGGTACTAATGAGCTACGGGGAATTGGTGTTTCCGCAGTAGTAAAATTCCAGATTACTTGAAGCCTAAAATTTCATTGCTGAGAAATGATTTTCCAACACGAAACACGATGTATATTACATCGGACAATTTATAATTTATGTTGAGAAATGTGTGAGAAACACTCACGCGCACGTCTAATCTATATTCCCGTGAAATTCCGAGGAGAAACACTCACCCAGAAGAGCCATGACACCCCCACACAGCGCGTGATATGTGCTTGCACGATTGCTGATGGTATTATACTGTATTAATCCTTGCGCTCTCCCGTCTCTCGCCCTCTGAACTTACGCTAATTCCCCGCAGATGTTTCTCATTTTGTTTGCTGGCGTGTGCATGTGAAGCCAGCGAGACTGTATCTAATTTCGTGTGGCAACGCGAGCACGAGATTCCTGGCTGATACTGGATGCAACGACGAATATATATCTATGTGTGTATGCAGCTATTGTACACAAATACCCAAGACTTAATTTCTCTCTGCAATTCCCCCGGGAATATTTTGGCAGGAAATACAAAATTCCTAATTGTATTTTTCCTTTTTGTTTTTCAATCTTAATTGTTTTTAATTATTTTCAACTGGGCAAAAAAATAAAAAAAAAAATTAGTATTTTTTTATTACTAAACGTTTTGAAGCTTCTACAAAATTTGTAATTTCGTAAATTATTGAGAAAAAAATTTTAAATTACTTTTTTCAATCTTTTAATAATGATGTCTGACTATATATTGAGTTATATCACTTAAATATCCATTTTCGTTGTTTTGCAACATTAAAAAATGTATATGACCGTCAAATTTCTTTTCTTTTATCATTAATTATAAAATTGTAACAAAAAACAAATTTTTTTCAGGAAAAAAAAAAATTTTTTCAAAATGTAAAAATTAAATTTTTTTTTTTTTTTGAAATTTAAAATTTAATTTTAATATGTCAGTATTAATAGATAAAAGTTTTTGAAAACATTTTTCACAGATTATCTAATTTTTGAAAAAATATGTCTGACATAATATTGAGCTATATCCCTAAAAAAACTTAATTTTTCTTATTTTACGCGTAAAATTAATTATTAAATTAGTTTCTCATGCAAAAAATTTTATTTTTCCCAAAGAAAAAAAAAAATATCAAAATTGACATCTCAATTATTAATTATTACTTAAAAATCTATAATTTATTTTAATAATTATAACTCTAGTAGAAACTGATAGAAAAAATTCTAAAATAAAAAATCGTTCAAATGAAATTTTTGATTGGGAATAAAAAAAAATTGACAGATAATTGCTTTGCTCTGATGCACTGTGACAAATATTGTCACATTTATCCACGCGGATGTTTCACTCGATAACGTGTCTTCATGAAAAATTCGGGAATGACGAGGAGGAGCATTGGGGAGAGAGGGAGAAAAGTGGGAAAAACGACAGTGATCGGAGAGGCCAGAAACTCCGGGCGATTTCGTGCGGTAATAAACGAGCGCCAGAGTAGAGTGTGCGGCAGCGGCGGGACAGAGTGTATATAGAAAAGAAGCGAGGGAAAGTTGTCGTGCCAACCCCAACTGTTTGCCGTCAAAGTGGCCTGTGCCAGGCGGCGCTTCGTGTCCTCTTCGTGTAGTAATAAACTGCCGCTGAACGCATTCGATGCCTCTCAACTTTTTAGTCACTCTCATGCATCGCTGTCTGATTTATATTGCACACTATATATACTTATATACCTCTCTCGTGAGCAATATCGACAAATCACAAAATATTTAACTATTTCACTAACTTTTTCAATCATCCAACTCGAAAAATCTTTATTCGCAATTATCCCCTAAAAATATTCTCTCGAAAAAATTTTTTTTCTTTCAAATTTTTACTATATTCCAACTAAAAAAAAAAATTTTTTTCCAATCCCGTCGTTTTTTCACACCCTTTTTTTAAGTCGGGAAATTTTTTTTGCAGATTGATTTTTTTTTCTTGTCTCAAAAACTTGAAAAAAAATTAATTTTATCATAAAAATTATTTTCACTCTTTTCCCTCTGTTAAAAAAAAATATTAACAGTCTCATCACCTTTCTATACCTTTTTTTCAGTCGGAATAAAAATTTTTCCGATGCAGATCGAATTTTTTTTTTTAATCACAAAAAAAAAGTTAAAAGAAATTTTTATGACGGTTTTTTTTTTCTTTGAAGTAAATTTCTCGATAAAAAAAATTCTTTGTGAAAATTTAACAACTTCTCTAGTTATTTTGATTAAAAAGAAAAAAATTGAGGGTTTCTCAATTTTTTCGTATCCCAGCCATCTCTCTGTGATGATATAGTACTTAAAATTCAAAAGACATCGCGATAAATTACTTTTCAGTGTTTTTCACCCAGTAAAATACGTGATGTATGCAGTAGACACTCGGATGTAGAAATCTCCCTTATAGGTGTATTATTTATCTTGCGTGAATTTTATTTTTAAGTACATTGGCGGACATTTTACGTGCGGTGTATATGACTCGTGTAAATTGCTTTTCTTATCGCGGGAAATGTGTGAAGAATCAAAGAGAGAGCGGATTGACAATTTTGTGAGGCTTTGAATACGCCAATGCGACGCCAGCGACGCGGGGGAAATGAAGTATGTGTGTATAGAGTGCGGGAAAAGCGGCTGAAAGTGAGATGAGGAAAATGGGAAAAGGGCGGTCGCTGACACCAAAGTTGTTCACTCTCATATCACCTTCTTGTGCTCTCTCTCTCTCTGTCTCGCTTTTGCTGTCCATGTGTATATCTATTTTCTCACACCCTTTTTACATTGCCTCCTAGACATTTTCCACGTTCTCCATTTGCCCGGCTGGCGTGCGCCAAATGGCGAATACCTTCTATAAATACCCAATGAATTTATACACTCATTTGTTTCGTAGCACTTTTGTATTATTTATATACCCAGTGAATTGTCTAAAAAAATTTTTTTTCACTCATAAATAGATAGAATATAAATTTTTTTATGTTAAATTATTTTTTCTTTTGTTTTAAGTTTAATTAAAATGGAAATTTCGCAGAAAGAATCTTGAATTTTTGTTCCTATAGTTAGATACTATATATCGACATTGGGTCGATCAAATTTCACGGGCCGGATATTGTCAGAAATGGATGGACTTTGCTTTGGAGACATTGGAAAAAATTGGATGAATTTTCTTCCATCAAAGAAAATTGAGTATTTGATTAGAAATGAGGGGGAAAAAAAAAATTTTTTTTTTTGCAGATAATTCTTGTTTTTTATTGCAAGTATATTCTTGCAAGTTTATTTATAATTTTATTTTATTTTTTTAAGTATACAAAAGTTAAGAACATTTTACTTGTTAATATCCTGGTTAAGGAGGCAAATTAGAGATTTTTTGATAAGAACTTTTTTTGTAGATAATAAAATTCTCTATAAAAAATGTTTCTTGAAAAAAATTTTTATTTTCAGTAGTTTTCAAGATATTTTGATTTTAAGTAGCAAAATAATTTTCTGTTTGGTTTTACAAACGTGACATTAATTTTAATGTTAATTATATCTTCTAAAATAGTAAGAAATACATATAGTGTATTTATGACAGTAATGTTTTGTGACTTGGCAAACATATCGCGACTTATTATAAGTATCAAAATGGGAACAATAATCTTGAGTATAACGGTAGAACACGTACACTTGTGAAGTGATAATTGTCATGGAAAGGAGTACAAACTACGAGAAGTTGGCAAGTGCTTGTCTAAACACAAATATAATATGCGTCTGTGTATAGAAACACGAGTTAACTCAGTCAATAAATAATTTCGATTTTTTTTTTTTCAACGCGAAAAAATAACCCTCATCGCAATTGACTGCAAAAAACTTAAAAACAAAAAAAAAACGATTCTACCCATGGTAAAAAAATAATTATATTTAAATATAAATTAAAAAAAAAAAAAATTTTTGTATCCATGGATTTTGTATATTTAATGTAAATATCTATCAGAAATATGTCAAAACATTTCTCATGAGACTGGCACGAGGCAACGACGCCATTCAAATTACTATTTCGTCCTGAAATATCCTGAAAATTCGGATTGACACTGACGAAATTGCTTCCACGCACCTACACACTAAAAACCACAAAAATAAATATTTGATTTTGCAATGTGAATGCAAAGTTGTGATATAATGATAAAAACTGACATTTCGTGTTGTAACTAGGACACTGCATTTATACCATTATTTACACACATGAAAATCCTTTTTTCTCAATGTGTAAAAATTTATTTATATATTAAAAAAAATTTTTTATCCATCAAATTCTCAATTTCATGAGTCTTATACCTAAAAAAAATTTTTTTTCAAGCACATATATATAATGAATAATAAAATTTTAACATTAATTTCATGATAAAAAAATTTCTAATGCAAATTTAAACGATTGAAATAATTTTTTATATACCTAGAGATAAATTTTTTATATTTTGAGTTAATTATGGTGTTTTTTATTGTAAAAAAATTTTTTTAAAAGATAAATTTTGATGGGTATTGTTAATTTTTTTTTGGTTTAAATGCAAATGTTTTTTTTTTTGTGAACAATTCTTGATAAAAAATTTTTTTTGTTTTTTTTTTTTTGTTTATATGAGAGCATTTCGTGAGTGCTCATTGGACGAATTAATTCACTTTGGTGTGGATTACACGCTGATGAGGATCGATAGACATTTTGAATTGAGTTTGACGAAAAAAAAAAAAAGTGCTGGCGCTCGAAAGCGCCCTCACGACGAGGATTTGTACGCTTTTAGTGATAATCCCTTGATTCTCACCCTCTGCAAGCTCGCACATGTCTGTCTGCCGACTCACAGTCTCTCTTTAATGTTGGCACGGACGTACTCCTAAAATCCGTGGCCATCAGGCCGCGACCACGACACTCCCGACACGGATGAATACGCACGAGTGCTCTGGCGTAGGACGCGAGGATTAGTAAAGCCTCTAGAATCAAATTTTAATTAAACTTCTGCACCCTCCGTGTGTGGATTCTTCGTCTACGGCCTCCTTTTTCACCCTTTGCGCGTCTTCCTTAATTTCTTGAGATTGAATTTAGGCTCAGAGATTTTTTATTGTCACTGAAAAATTTTTATTAAAGCCAAAAAAAAATTTTTTTTTTCAAGAATTCTTTTTTTAAACATCAAACAAAAATATTTTCCACGTATGTAAAACTCAATTCAATTCCAAAAAACATTAAAAAAAATTTTTTTTCGAAAAATTTCAACTGAAAATAAAGAAAATATGACTTTTTTTTTTTATTTGAATCTGTTTTAAAACGCTCAAAATCAAATAAAATACATTATATAAATAAAAAACTAATTTAACAATGAAAAAAAATTTTTTTTTTTTAAATCTTAGTAGTACTATAAAAATTTTTCATTATCATCAGCAGTAATTAACTGAGCTTTAAGAAAAAATTTATGAATAAAAATTTACACTAATTAAATTATTTACAGCGCTAATAAAAAATTTTTCTCGACTAATTTTCCGTGCAAAGTCCATGAAAAATCTCCTTGACCATCTTTTAAGCGTCAAGAATTTTTTTTTTTTTTTACGACACTTGATAAAACTTCTATTACCCAACGAGATAATGACCACAAGCAAGCATTACATCACACCTATCTGAGGTTAAAAAAATTTAATATAATACAGACACAGTGTATGAAAAACAGAGGAGTGGAGAGAAAATAAAAAATATATAAAAAAAAAGTGTGAGCATTGTGTTGGGTAGAGGCTGATGGTTCCTGATGAGCGGTATCCGTTTCCGGCGTGTCGAACAAAGCCTCGTTTTAAGCGGAAACAGTGCAACATCGTTATCCCGACAGAGAACTTCCGAGAGGTGGCCCTTAAGCCGTCACGAGTGTGCCAAAAGGGACAAACGCGAATCTCGACGAGTGATCAAGGCTTTTAATGTTGCACATCGATTCACGTGACAATCACGTGCGCCTAACAATGAAGCTTTCTGCCACGCCAAATGCCTCCAAGTCATCACATTGCCGATGCTTTTTTCCATTCAAAAAACACACATCAATATCGAAACAAATGCTCCAGTTCTGCCAGTCATCATGCAAAACAAATTTTTCGCCTAATTTTATTTAACTATCAACCTTGAAATATTTATTTATCAATTTTAATGAAGTCCATTTACCCTAAAAACATTACAATTTTTTATTTTAATCGATACAATTTACTTCTAAGTAAAAAATGTAAATTTAGAAAAAAATTTAATTAAATCAGAGATGATATATGTATTTTGAAATATTAGGCGTTGAAAAAAATTAAAAGATAGTGTTAAAATGTAGAAATAAATTTTTTTGACACTATTTAAAAATTGTAAAATATCTTTTTTACAAATTTTTATATTTTAATTATAGTATAATTATAATTTAATTTAATTTTTGTACAAGTTCTTTGAGCAAACTTTAACGATAAGATGAAAAAGACTCGGTGGTTAGCTCATTTTCCAACTTTCATCAGTCTTTTAAATTCATCAAAATTTCTATCGCTTCCAGGCGTAGAGAGTTTATAAGTTTTTCATTTTCTAAAATGGCGAATTAATCAAGAAGAATATATCTATCTGATCAGATTTTTTGTTAAGTTTTATGGTAAATGATAAATCTTAAAAAATTGTAGAAGGAAAAAATTGCGTGATTGAATGAAATGACTGTAAATGAAGCTAATTATCGTTGACATAATGATATTACTGTTGAACTTAGTTGGTATTTTGGTCTGAAGGAAATAATTTCTGATTAAAGCATACCAAAACTACGTGGACATAATAAGCAGGTGGAGATAATTAACTACAAACTATTATTACCGACTCCCACTAGACATTACCTGGTCTAACGATATTTCCAGTGCTATTACAGTGTCTCTACCCAGTGTACGGAATATCAATACAAATGTGTCCCTAAAATTCGTGGCAATCTTGCGACTCCATCTTCGCACCCCGACGCAGACAGAGAGAGAGAGAGGAAGAACTTAATCTGGATAAACGACTATATGCGACGAGGAAGAAAAAAAATTGAATGCTGGGTGTAAAAGATGTCTAGGAGATTGCTGGGCACTGATGGACATTTGTGTTTCATTGGAGGCGCAGCCTGCGCGATCATAGATATTGCCGTGTACGTTTTTCTTCTTCTTGAGCGTCGTTTACAATGGCAAACGGAACAGCTTGGGCACGGGCTAAATTGAAAGTATAAATTACCGATAAGAGAGATGCCCCGACTCCGGACACAAGGCAGATGATGCTTGGGAGAGGACGTTGAGAAAAAGAGTCGCAGTACGGTTATGTGCTGGGCGTGATCATCCTACTGATCAGCCTGCCAACGTAGTGGAGCTTTCATATCTGTATGACTGCAAACTTGGCGACAAGAAGCTCGAGGTTCGACAGACACAGTGTCTTGAAGAGAGAATATTCGTAGCATGAGAATCTCGGGACATTTTATTGCAGCCTCGGCAGTCGAGAAATGGCTCGTTATTTCCCTTTATTGTCGAGCCTTTATTCGCGTGCTGCAATGAAAATAAGGATTACTTCACGTTGAGTTTTTAAGGCCATGCAAAGACAATATTTACAAAGACTTGAAAATCCGTTGGAATTAACGTATCCCTATTAAAGATTCTAATTTTTTATCATTTTTCTTTTTAATCTAAAAAAAGGTTGTTTTTTTTTTTATTCTTTTTTTTTTTTTTTTATGGAAGAATTTTTGTTTTATTAATTTTGCGAATAAAGATCTTTAAGATTTGACGTTTAAAAATGATATTATTTATATGCGGTAAATTTGAAGGATCCAGTTTTAATTAGTCAAAAAAGTATAATAAAAGTTTAAATGTTGTTTAATTATTGTATTAAAGAGTTGGCTTTATTTCATTTTTATAAGGATTCTTTAAAAAAGACGAAAAAATTTTTTACCAAAAAAAATACCGCGTTCATAAAGAAATTTCACAAGATTATATAAACAATCTGTAGATTCATGCTATGAATTTGTTTATGTATAACTTTAGACAAGTGGACGATGGTTTATTAAAGAGAGAGGAAAAGTTACGGACATCTCTGAGGTCAGAACTCAATTCTGTTGTAAATCATTGCTCTATCTTTAACGATTCCAAAGTTATAAGCAATTTATTTTCGTTGTTTATTGTTTGATGGAGCTGAAACTTAGCAAGTAGGAAGTCCCACAAGCCTTCGTCCTTGCAAAGGTTCAGCCTGAGGTCGGAGAATTTCCACGGTTATATACTTACATTATAAATTTGAAGGACTTCAGTAAGCGAGTAAAAGGTTAAAACCTTACAAACATTTGAATTGTTAGGTTCCGATAATGTGATTTTTTTTTGGTTATTTAGGGTTTGCTATTTATTCATGGTTATTTTGATCTGATTATTGCGTTTCAAGTCTTTCGACATCAACGGTTTAATCATACAACCTCCCATAACAAGTACCCAAATAATAAACAATCAAAAACCAACTTATAACCGTTATTTCCCATCCGATCATCCCGAAACTTGGCACGGGATATTGCCGCAAGCCCAATAGAAGTCATGACTCTCAGACGAATGCATTACCAAGTCTTAGAGCATCTCACTAAGCAAAACCACGTCTGGATCCGTGAGGGACCGAGCTCGCTCTCGGACCCAAGAGATCCGTGTGCGAGCAATGTTTCAGACTCCATTACTCGAATTGGATTGGGAATACCCTGGTGGTCCCTGAGCTCCATATTTTGGACAAACCCGACCATTCAACTGCTGTTTGACTTTGCACACATGAAATTAAGAGGCATTGATCACAATTATCAGCGAAAAACCTAATTTTTCTCAAAAGGAAACCACTTTTGTATCGAGACGGATGATGGGAGGTCACGGACTTCATATCCCAGCAACCATTTCCGTTCTGCAGCTCCTGCTTTCCTTTGGCATTACTCGGGCAGGTGGAAAATCGATAGCGGAAGCATCTGCCACCGAGTTGATGTCCACTCTCTGCTGGAGTGGGTGTGTGTCATCGTGGACTTTCAGTCTATTCAAGGCAACTTGCCACAGCTGCAACCAATGGACAGTGTATGCACACTGGACACAAGGCCCAGTTTCTACCGATATTAATGGAATTGAAATCCAGTTGGACTTTGAAATTTAGATTTCGAATCAAATGCAGGATGATCCTGAATCTGCTGATGGTCTCTATCTCTGCCATTGTCTCACTATGCCAGATGTGTCCCCCGCGTGTGCTCTGACTGCAGAATGCACTTTCAGACTTTCACGCGCTCGATTCACTGCAGATAAGCTGTTGAAATAATGTTAACTGTTAGAGAGAGAGATTTCTTTATTTTTCGATTGAGTCCATTCACATAGAACCAACCCACCCCTTCGACGACGACGACGACGACGACGACGACTTGTCCTTTGATTCATTTCGATTCAATTTACTTTATATTCAACAGCATGGAAATAAATCAACTTGTACTGTGAGAACAGTTACTCTGTTGTGTTGGAAATTCTCGGGGAAATTTTGTCAACTTCGTCTTTATATACGCGCTTTAGTTTAGCAATTCGTTGATTGAGAGTTTGAGTATTTGACTAGAAATTCATTAAGAAATCGTTTGTCCTCGCGTTTATTGTTTCGTTTTATAAGTCCATGACGATTTGAGCTGCTCTTTTTATTTAAAATCTCATGCGAATTGCGGGTTTATATTGAAATGTACCTCTTGACTGATGAATTATACTTTGGTAGCTTAGCTAAAATACAAATCAGAAGTGTAAAAAACATTCTGCAGATAGATATGTATTTTATTTCAATGTGTATATCAATGTCGTTCGTGTCTACTCGTCATCAGCCGCTTCTCAATGCCCATTTGTGTGTATATCGACACATATCCAGGAGTTGCTTTTTCATATATGCATGCAATGCCGGCGCGTTGCTTTCACAACTTTTGTGAGGAGGATATGGCATGAAACAAAAAGGACTATAGCATATGAAAAAAACTAGGTGTTCGATAACTGAAGAGAACTCATGGAGATGCGTCAGCTGGTTTGAAATATATCTTCTTCTTGCCTTGACAGTATTACCTTTTTTTTTTCATCCATTCACATTCCACTAGAAGAGTATAGGCTACTGTTCCGCATAAAACTGGGCTATTTGTCTGCATTTTTCTCCTGTTTTTTTTTTTTTTTCTATCGTTCTCTCCCTCTGTGTCAATGACGGATTACTGAAAGGATGAGATTGATGAAAAAAAACTGCCAGAATCATTTTTTTAGATCTCTTAAAAACTGTTAGAGTTGTGACACTGTTTTTTTTTTAGAGTCGTTGGCTAGAAAAATGATATTTAAAAATGATATCACGTCTCTAAAGCCGAAAGGGCGTATAGAAAAAATTTTCTTGCCATTTTAAGTCATAATATCTTCATAACTATTAAAGATAAAGATTTGTCTTAAGAGACCTTTTTTCTAGAGAATTTTATTAGCTACAAAAAAGGTTATTAATAAAATTTATCTAACTTGCATTCTTATTAAGATATTCGCAGTTTAATTATTTCCAAATTTTTTTCAACCAAACGAGCTTTTATAAAAAATTCTAGGTTTTTAAAATTAAAATATCTTCAAAACTATTGATGATAGCGATTTTTTTTTAAGAAACCTTTTTTGTAGAGAATTTTATTAGCTACAAAAAAGGTCCTTAACACTACTTGTCTAACTTGCATCCTTGTCAAGATATTAACAACTAAAAAAGAACTAAATTTTTTGGCAATAAGTTTTTTTTAGTTTTACAAACACTTTTTAAAATATAAAAAATTTTTTTAACACTCTAAATCCTCTTTAAAATATGAAAAAAATTATCAAACTTACTTTTTAATTATTACCGCGACTAATAACAATTATTAAAGTCTTTTAAATTATTAATAATCGTTAATAATTACGACAAACCAATTTTTAGCTACTAAAAATAGATAATTATATTTATAACGATGAATTGAGGGTAACATAAGACTCTAAAGATTAAAAAAACATTATTCATTGTTATGCGATATTTTCTATAAAGTTGTTCAACCATCCAAGATAACAATAACGCCTTGAAACAAAAGCTTTTGATGTAAACTCAAAGTTCTGGCATGAAATTGAACACAAAAGTTGTGAAAATATTAGAAAAATTATCTTGAATACGAAAGAGCAAGAGGTGCTAGAGAAAAAATGATTCTTCAATATCGAAGGTTTATGCGCCGGGTGACAAAGAGTAATCTGCGCTAATAAAAAGACGCAGATAAAAAGGCAAAGTGTGGAGCGAAGAGATGCAAAAGGCTTGTGCAATCCGCGTTCGCTCAAAGATAATAGAGCGTAATAGGATATTTCAAGTGGGCCGATGGTTTCTTTTATCGAGCCTGGCATTTAAATGCAAAGTATTATTCAAATGGCACTCTGTGCCAGCATCACAGACTTGTTCAGCCCTATTCCACACCACTCTCCCTAGAGACGCAAGGCTTCATTTCCTGATATTCAAATGCGCTCAAACATCATCCAAGGCGTTATATCTATACTCTGGTGCGGGATAAGCCAAGCATCATCACCAACACTGCCACACAATTGCCATTGTCATGAAAAAAAAAAATGCAAATTGACGTAAACGCGTCCCGTTATGAAATATCACAAACAAAACAATTTTTTTGACAATTTTTCAATATGATTTCATTAAAACTTGAATTATTTAAAGGATATTTACATTGATATTGTTGAAAAAAAATTTATTATGACGATAAAACTAAGAAAAAAATGAAAAAATGAATAATTTTAGAGTTGAAATTTTGTTTGACATTGATGAATATTTTGAAATTTCTCCCTAGACTGGCGTTATTTTTTTGTTTAACCCAGTATAACAATGTCTATATGCATGATTACAACAATAAACCTTTATAGCGCACACCCGAGGATTTATTAGGGGTTGAGTAAATTGGCTTAGAAGTTAAATTAGTAAATCTACGAACGACGAGTGAAGGTATAGTGGTGCAGGTGGAGAGACATGGCGTGTTGAGGCATAATATAGCGTTTGAAAAAATAAAAATTATAACGAAGGTGTATAGAGCACATGGGACACACACCAGTGGTGGATTAAAAATACGTGCCTGTTTAAAAATGCAAATTAAGATATTTTATTCCTCTGAGATGTTCTGTGTGGGACAGTTTATACTGTGCAGTCCCAGGGTGGTTGTAATAAAAACATGAATATTTGAGAAAGTAACTTGGTAGTAAAAAAAAAAAAAAGTCTTATAACTTCTTGGCCAAAAATGAGGGAACATTTTTCTACCCTCCAAGACTTTTTTAGTCGATCCTCCGTGCCCAAAGTGTATATGAGAAGGTACACTGACGGAAATCTATGTCCTCATGATTTAATCTCATTTTTTCACATTTTTTTTTTTTTTTTTATAAAATCTAAAGTCCTGCGCAATTGAAATAAAAAATTATGCTGATAATAAAAGAGAAAATTATAATTTTCTTTTTTAAATAATATCTACCGATTTAAACATTAAAAAATTATTCAAAATAAAAAAAAAATGAATTTCACAATTTTCGTAAATTTTTCAGTTTTTCGGTAATAACTCGATAAATAAACAAGATAACAAGAAATATTATTCTAAGTAAATGATAGTAAATTTAATTATCTACAAAAAGTTTTAATACAAAATTTTTTTATCTCTTATATTTTTTGAGATATAAATGTTTTTTAAAAATTTTTATTTTTCATAATATCTCAAAAACAGAGGAAAATTTCAAAAAAAGTTATTCTTCCTTTTTTGTAGAATATAAAATTTACAATCATTTAACTTTTATAACATTTTTCATTATTTTGCTTAGTTACCGAGTTATCAGCTAAAAACCAAAAAAAAAAATCAATTTTTTGATACATTCAGAGTCTTACTTTGCCACCAAGTCTCACGATGATTGATAATACTGAGCTTGCGTCTAATTATGTTTTAATTAACACGTATCTATGCATATAAATTCACTATGAATTTGATTAAGCTCTGTAATTTTCGTCGTCTCGTCTTAAGATATCATCATGGATAAGGGAAGAAACGCGCGAGGAAAGTGCGAATGAGTTTGAGATGATGAATCGGTCGTACAGTGGAGCTTGAACTGCTCTTGGCCAAAAGGTGGCGAGAGAGCCTAAACTAAAAACTACAGAAAAGCGCGAAAAAAAAAAAAAAACAACCAAGTTACCGGATGAAAAAGAGTCAGAAAAAAAAAACCTAAAAGTATAACGAGGAACGCTATGGGGTGGATTAAAAATGTTTAAAAATGCAAATGGAGTCTGAGCTTATTCCTCAGAGATTTACTATCCCGACGCAAGGAGTTATCTCCTTTGCAGGAGTTGTGCATTGCAACACAACGTCTACGACGTCTGTTCTCAAGAGTCTGGCATTAATGAAATGATGCATATAAATTTTCTAGACACAACTTCACAACAACAAAAGCCCTTCAATATGAAATTACATTTTCTTTATGTATAAATAATTTTATAAAATTCATATATGCGTTACAAAACGATGCGAGTTATTTTCAAACGAATTTTTTTCTACACTGTAGTTTATTAATTCATTAAAGTTATATTTATATATGCACTGTACGAGAGTATGAAGTTTTAATTAATTCACTACTCATATTTATAAAGGAATTTATATCACGAATATTACCTTTAAAATTGAAATGAAGTCTTTGCGCTTAATTACCAACTGCACATACTACTGCGATGGAATTTTTTTTAAGTGAAAAATCGCTATAGGTATATTTTTAACTATAACTCGTTGAAGAATTGCATTGCGAGAGGGTGCTAGGTGGTCTCCACTTGGTTAGATATCTCTTTAATTTATGCAGCGACCTAGAATTTAATATTCTCTTGGCGTTTGGGGCGCGTGCCGCTCTGAAAAACTTTCAAGTCGCACAACGAAGACCCTCGGGAGAGCCCTTTTCGCCGCGCTCTAGACTTTGCAACTCGACGAGAAAGGGGTTATCGGCGAGGCAGTTCCAAACTACCAGTCAGGCCACGCGATGATAGACGCGCCAGGCAGCCGGTAGAAATTAAATATCACACAGACACACTACAAAATATTTTTACATTTAATTTTATACTTTTTTAAATATAGTCAAATAAAATTTGGTTTGTATGCGAAAAAATCAAGTTAAAAAATTTTATAGATTGAAATGAAGGTGTCGGGAATTTACTGATTACCCAGAAATCGGTAATTACTGGGATGTAGTGGCTTCCAAGTGAGTCTGTCATGAATGACGACTACGTGGCAATGGCAATTGCGACTGTATCGGATCGTTGGCGCTCGCTTAAACCATACCGACCGGAAACGGGCGATAACAGAAGAGGTTGTTCAGTCGCGCGTTGGTTTAACGCCCTATAAATTGTGCGTCACTCGGGTCCTCCCCAGCATTACGCAACCTGTATCCACTGCAGAGACTTCCTTGGCAGGTGTAGTGCACTCTAAGCTGGATTAGCTCGATATGAATGACTTCATAATACCCAGGACTATTGTTCCTGGGATGATTTAATGCCCAATCTCAGAGGACACTTCTGTTATTCTTCCGGTAATTGCATCTTTATATTTTTTTTTCTTATAAATTTAGCCGTTTTCTGCAATTCCAGTCATACATCATGGACTGATGACATAAACTTGATACGAGGTCTTCTAACAGTAATCTCCAAGGATCTTCACTTCAATTTGGTGATTTAATTATTTTTGAACTTCCTAGTGCTTCAAACGTTCTTCATTAAGATGTTGAGGGTGGGAAAAAAAAAATTTCTAGAATGAAAATTACATTAGTTTTAACAAATTAAATATTTTTTTCAATTAAAAAAAATAAGTGTATAAAAAATGTTAATATTTTGTTACTTTTTGAAATAAAAATTGAAATTTTTCATTTTTTTTTTGTTATTTTTTTCTGTAAAATTCTACTAGAAATAATTTTTTAATGACATTTTCGATTTTAACTAGTTGTCAAACATTTTTTTAAAATTAAAAAAAAATTGAGTAAATGAAAAATATATGCGATATAAAAGCTGAAATAATGGATTTTACACTTTTTTTTTCGGAATTTTTATGCATTTTTTCGTGCAAAATTCGACTAGAAATAATTTTTTTCATAAATTTTTGTATCTCAATACTCTGCAGTATAAAGTTTATTCGATATTTTGTGTTGTAAAAACAGCTATATACAATTTCACCATAAAGGCTATTATAAAGTAAGATTTATATTTTAAAATGTAGCTACAAATTTGAAAACTTTACACCACAACTAACCCAAGCTGAGTATATATGACAACAATGATTATTTTACTTGTCGTTACAAGCGACAAGCAATATGTGCTTATCTATCGAGCACTACAGGGACGTTATTAATTCCTAGATGTGCAAGCGAGTCCTTCATAAATTATGTTGGCTAACGGTTAGGTAGAACGATCGATGCTAGCCCATATATGCACACTCCACACACAGCTACACTGTACAATCGTGTATTAGCGCACAAGAACCTGAGTACAAAAGCTTTTCCACTCATGGAAAATTTAATAGCAACTGTTGTACCCTTAAATTCATGTATCCAACTAGCTATACAGCCCAGAAAGATGAAAAATCGATAAGTCAACATCAATATTAATCGACAAAGTCATGCGATAACTACTTTGGTGCTCGAATGTAACGATATAATGGTGGCTTTAGTGGCCATGTTAATTGAAATTGAAATATACATGCAATAAACATAAAGATAATTATGATCGATGTAAAACCGTGTGCGAATGATTATTGAAAATACTAAATTACATTAGTTATACCCTTGGAAAATGTCATCTGAATGTGCATTAAGAAAATAAAAACTTTCTAGATAAACGAGGCCATTTAATACCTGCAATAGCTTGGCTGCAGTTCTGCTATCTACATATGTAGATACTGGGCAAAGAAAAGAGACGCTAGATTTTATTGAAATCTCTTCCAGCCTTCCTACTATATATATAAACTACTCTAAGAGACATTTTTATCTGTCGGATAAATTTTTCTCGCCTCTACGTTTTGGTTTCTCTCCACTCTCTCTCTCTCTCTTACTATCCCACTGCTTTAACCATATGGATATAGGATTTTTCAGGATGACTATTCTTATACACACTTGCTGGAAAAATTATTGGTTAGATATATGAAAGTGCGAGGTTCAAGTTATTACTGATAAACTGACTGAATTCACTTTCAAGTGCCCTCTTCTTATAATAAAAAATTTATATTTTTTATTACAATCAACAAAATTTCAATGAAAATTTCGCTTTTAAATATTTTATTATCTTAAAAAATTATATTTATACCTAAAAAAAAAAATATTAAATCTCAATTATTTTCCAATTTTTTTGTTTTTAAACATAAAAACACTTTTTAAAAAAATCTAAAACATTAATTTCAATTAAAAAAAAAAATCGAACTAAAATTTTTTTACAAATTTTTTCATGGAAAACAATTTTTAAAAATATATTTTCTCCATTTTTTTTTTCATAAAAAAAAGTCTTAAAAAATGTTTTTCTAGTTTTTGTATAAAAAAAAATTTTTTGTAGGTGTTCTATCTTAAAAAAAAAAAAAAAAGAAAAAAATCCTGGTTTCATATTTTCCTTGCAAGATAAGAAAAAAAAAAGAAAAACCTTCGCCGCATTATCAGAATCTAATAAAGTCACTTATCACCGACTTGATGAAAACATAAAACGTCGAAAGATTAATGAAATGAGGTGTCTAAAAATATATATGAGGGGAGTGTGTGTATGTGTATATATGGCTAAAGAGGGTTGTGAGACAATACAGCGCGAGGGTGTACAGTCCTGATGAGAATAAACTGCGTGTATATTCTCGGACCTTGAAGCTCTAGCAATACATCACATTTATGATCATCCAAAAAGACAATAAATAAAAAAACTATAAGAAAAACCATAAATAATTCATCGTGCAACAACCTGCCTGATCCTCAATTCATGTCATCTAAAACCTATCGATTGGCATATGAAATCGTACACAAATTTTCTGACACGACAGTTGCTACTGCTGCAAGAGAGTACCACACACGAGTGTTGAAACATTGCTCGATACATCTATCGCGTGTAATGGTAGCTATTGTGTCTTGAAAAAGGTAAAGAAATCATATTCTCCAACTGGTTTTTCCCCAGACAGCGAATCCTTTGCCCCAGGGACAATAAAGTTGTTTTGTGGAGTATCATGGCGTTGCATCCGACAGGTTCGCTTCGCATATCCCTGGAGATTCGCAGAGAGTCAGCTATAACTGATAGATTGATTCAGTCACCTCGAATGATGAACTACAAGCGCTGACTTTTCATTTTCTTTTTTTTAGTCACTAAAACGCTGCAGCGCATCAATCATCAACGAAAGATGATCTGGCATGAGTTTAAAAAATTTTATTTCTCTTAGACTAGACGAAAAAAAATCATTAATACTGCAATGTAAAAGTATAAACATTGAGGAAAGTCTTTTGGGAAATCCTCAATTACGCAGTTTTAGTTATGTATGGATGACTTTGCAGTATATCCTGCAAAGGACACTTGTCGACGTAGTACCACGTGGACAAGGGATCATAGGTTTTACGTTGAAATGGCGTCTCATGTAGCAATTGACACAGTTGACAAATAGCAATACTGTTTGCATTTGCTACTTCGTAACGTTCTTTCCACCTGAAGTATTTGGCGTAATCTTTTGGCTCTTCTGTCAACTTCTTTAGGTACTTGGCCAGATGTCGTGGGCTCTCAAAGTCCAGAGCATTTATGTAAGAATCCGGCGGGGCGAACAGACTGTAATTTGCACCGCCATAAACTACCGGAACGACGTTATATCTAGAATCATTGGAAAAAAGAGAATTTTTAAGTGTTCTCGTTATTAATACTATAGTTACTGACATACTCAGATATCGCCTCGGACTATTAGCATTGTTAACCTACAGTGAGAGAGGTCACCGTCGCTTTTACGTAATAAGTCACACGTCAGTTACTTCTCATCGCGGTGACAAAAAAATTTTATATCGAAATATCTCGAAAACTAGTTGACTTGCAGAATTTTTAATGAAAACCTTTTTTGTAGCTCTTTTTTCAAGCTACAAAAAAGCATTAGGACAAAAATTTTGTAATTCTCACAGTTATCGAGAAAAATAAAAAAATGTTATCGAACTCTACTTATTTAATATTTAAAGGAAAATATTTACCTCAATGCATTAAAAAGTTTTTCCGTGACGTAGTCTTGACACAAACTGTTTTCAAAGGATAAATAAAAAAAATAATTAGGCTCGACAACAGTGCGAAAACAATCTTTCGATGAGTCACACTGTTTTCTGCCACACCGACCGTATATATCAACTTGAATATATTTTGACAGTTCATCAACATATTTTTCACGACCACTGCGCGATTTGCAATTACTAACAAACCACACGGCTGCTATCGTTTTACCCCGACTCCACTTGGTACTTTGATGTATTTTTTCCCGACCAGCCGCACCTGTAAAAATAAAAGAAAAAACAACTAAAAAATCATCAGATAAGCCATCAGATCTTTACACATCCTGTGGTCACGAGCAAACACACACGTGTTTCACATCACCGATAACAGTGTGATAAGCACGAATTGAAAAAATATATATCTAGGAGTAATTCCGAGTTAAGTTGATAAGAAAAAAAAAAAAATCAAACTGTTCATACGGTGAGTTTAGACTTGGTGTACATTCAAATAATTATAAATAGAACTTCGAGGCTAGCGACGTGAATGAGTTACGCAACTGTCTGCATGACCAAGATTTTCAGTGAATAGTAAATGCACTCGTAACTAATATATCCAACAACAAAAAAATCACAGATAAATAATGAGAATTATACAGTAAATAAGAAAAATAAAAAAAAAAACTACATAATTTTCAAAGAACCAAAGAAAAATTGACGTAACAATTTCAATTACATCATCGCATTCTGTGATTAGACAAAGTACTCGCGCTTCACGCGATTTCAATGCGTCGAAAGTGCATGAGAGAAATTAATTAGCGGACAAAAGGCCTTGACAAGCCACTGGCAAGTGTTATAAATCATTAAACGCTTGGATTGGAGTCTTATTCACCTGTTGCACGAGGCGGGAGGAGTGTTGGCGACGACGAGCGGATGGGCCAGACAGAATCGCCGGTAGCCCGGTCTGCAATCACAGCATAGGGCCAAGGAATGTCACTGTCAAGTCTATAGGTCATTGTCAAATTAAAGTAACTCTCAAAGACACCAGGTAGCGGCCGGTTAACCGGACTCTCCAGATTTGTAAAAATATATTTTTGATGTGATTTGCGCACATTGGGTAAATCATACCACTTTAATTCACTGCCGTGAAAGAGAATTGCATCAAAATTCTCGATATCTGTGATGTGACGATTGTGCGTGGCGAAACAAGTGCCTTGAGGTATTTTTGGGCAATTCTGGAAGACATCACCAGGTCCAAAGTAGAAAGTCTCGTCACCGAACATCGTGTTCCAGAATAGAATGAGTTTAGTTGCATTGCTGATGCCCTGAGGCAAAGAACTCGCTGCAGCTGGTTCAAAGAGCCTTCTAGCCTGGCGGGGATCTAGTTTAAAGTCGAAGTAGACTGACAGAGTGTAAAGTGAGATTGCTGCAATGACGCACATTGCCAACCACACCTTGTGCATTCGATCACACAGTTGCATCTTGTGCAACAGCATTTGTCATCAAGCACTGATGTCATTGAAATGCAGCTGTACTGGAAACTTCACTGACATCTATACGTGTTGCAATATTGCAACGTAAGTGAAAGTTGGCACTAAATTGCACGAGCTAGCGACGGTTTTTTTGTATTGCGAGTAGGAGGATTTCCCGCACTGACGTGTTGTCGACAACTGATTATATACGCTGTGCCTTCGAGAGTCTCTGCAGTGGCCGTGCTCCCCCACTAGCCTTATTTAAACTCACTGCACACACAACGTAGTGGCGCGACGCACTCATTTGGCTAGAGCGCCAACTATAGCGATTAGAGGAGAGAGGTAATCGACTTCTAGCAAACACTCAATCGTTTACTTGTCGTCGAAATTCGGTTTTTTTAATTTTTCCTTTGAAATTGTGGTTTTACAAAGTTTCTGATGATTTACTTCTAATTTAGTTTGTTATGTATACTCTCTGTCGAATCGACGAGTTTCAATCCTCACAGGTAGTCAATCAAGGACTTTTTATTTGCAAAAGTGTCTGCAGGGGATTTGATAAAGTCAAACTAAAGTTTGGTCATCAATAGAGAGAGAGAGACTCGAGACATCGATCTGTTTTGACAGACTTTTTCAATGAATTAAAAGCGCACACTCAAGACAGAAATGTCAACTCATTTTTTATTTATTTCTTGAGAAATTATAATCAATTAAATTATTTACTTTCCTGTAATATCTGTAATTTATATCGATTATAAATTATAAAAATAAAACTAAACATAATTTTTCATATAAATGCAAAAAATTTTTTAAAATGTTTTGTCAATTATATCAAGTGTTTAAAATAAAAAAAATTCAAATTTGTTTATTTACTGATATCTTGATAAGGATGCAAGTTAGACAAATTTTATTAATGACCTTTTTTGTAGATAATAAAATTCTCTATAAAAAAGGTTTTTTGAGAAAAATTTTTATCTTCAATAGTTTAGATGATATTTTGATTTAAAACTACCAAGTTAATTTTGTACGTTTGCTTTTTTAGATTTTTAAACACACGATCAAAAAAAATCTTTATTTTGTTGACAGACACTGTGATATTGAGAGACACTGGCCATTGTCTGAAATAGGTACGAGTAAGGGATGACTAGACTGACATGACCAGTCCCTCATCCTCCGAATAAATGAAATAAGGCGCATTGACGTGCAGTTTTCACTCTTGTGTTATTTGAGTATACCTCATTCCGCACAAAATTTTCCACTGCATTAAACATATCTTTAATAATTTTAAATACATTACGATTTAAAACAGCAAAAGAATTTATTCGATACACCTTTTTAGACGTTAGACACAATTGTTTTTTTTTTTTATTTTTTTCAGAAAATAATTGAACTCGACACTTTTACAGGGTTGAATGAATATTCAAATAATTGCAAAAAAAAATGAAATCATATTGGAGAATAAAATCGACATAAAAATTCCAGTTTTGGAGATTTTCTGCGTTGCAATGCGACAGACTGATGCAATATAGACTATAATTATTATAGAAAGTTGTATACCCTAGAAATACAAAGTTTTCCAACGAGATATGGTAGTTGGGAGAATTCTCTACGATTTGTCTAGCTGCATGCCAGATTAATAACTCTAATCCTAGTAGCAGTGTGAAATCTACACACGGGAGATATTCTGTATCCCAGTGGCGTCGCCATATGTGCCAGAAACTGTAGTGTGTATATGCTGTCAGAGTTATTCCGCATGGAATGGTTGCACGGATGTATTGGATGCAGCCTTGTTTCAGTCATTAAGATAATTACCAGTACGTTAACCGTGTGTCTGGCAATTTTCATTGCTGGACATTAACATATCTAGTCTATTTCTATAGGTGTGCGCGCAATATGATGAACTACTGTCAATAACCCAGCATGAATATTCGCGCTTATTCTCTCGACCCAACTCCCAAGGGCATCTCTTATTAAATCCTGGCTGTACAATGCGAATTTCATGCTTCAACTGAGGATAAAAAAACTTTCCACTATATCCAATAAATTTCGATTGTGGCATCACTGCCCAATCCAACTTTACTAGAGTATATCTAACGGCTGCAGCTCAGATGTGCGCTTGTGCACGAGTGACTGCTTTCAAGTACAATTTTTCTCTTGTGTAATATCATGATACATTGAACGAAATCCTGGGATTTTAGCTATATGGCTAATACAAAGTAAAGTGTGTCTATAAAGAAAAATCCACAGAAAAAATACACTGGGATTTTATTGAAAAATTCCAAGCTCCACAAATAAAAATATTGAAAATTATTGGTAAATTTTATTTTTATCTTAATGGGTATTTATTTAATTTATAATCAACATCATGTGAATTAAATTGTATTAATAATTCTGAAAATAAGCTTACAGTGTTTTTTTTTTTTTTTTTTTTTCTGTTAGAAAAATTGCATTTAAATACGGATTTACGTAAAAAATTTATAAATAAGCCAACTCGATGCTCGTATATTGCGAATTTTTTGTTTTTAAGAATTAAAAAAAAATCCAACTAATCCGAAGAATGTATGTTTTTAAGGAATACATCCCTCTTGGATATGTTGATTTTTTTTTTCGTTTTTTACCGATAACTCGGTAACTATGCGAAATAACGAAAAATATTATTAAAGTAAAAAAATTGAAATTTTAATTTCTCATAAAAAATATAGAATACATTTTTTCAATATTCTGTCTTGTTTTCGAGATATTTTGAAAAATATGAATTTTTAAAAAATTAGTAATATCTCAAAAACTAAAAAAGTTACAAAAAATATTAATTAGCATTTTTTATAGATTATTTTATCCTCTATTATTTATGTTGTATAACTTTTTTCATTATTTTGCATATTTATCAAGTTATCACCAAAAAACTGAAAAAAAAAAAAAAAAAAAAAAA
>MVJL01009837.1:0-25960 GCA_002156465.1 Macrocentrus cingulum
CCACTACGACCTTAGTCAACAATTTCTCAAAAATTATACTTGATTCCTAAAACTAAAATTATGTATATGCAACAATAAGAGCAAACAAAAATACAGCTCGCTGCAACTATTAATTACAATAATCAGAAAAATTACGGATAATAAGACAATAAAAATCAAGTAGTGACACAAAGTTATATTTTCGATTGAGAGAAATGATTATTTTGCAGCTATTCATAACATTAAACAAGACAAATTGAGTAATAGAAATAAGGAATTAATAGAATTTAATAGAACAGAGTCCTTCTTCATGATGTTGGGCCAGAATTTGGGCTTTTAAACCGATGTACATAATGCCAATCCAATTAATGTCAACTTTAAGAGGAAAATTAAATCTTAAAGCCGGTTTCAGATGATCTAGATCATTGGCTTCCATACACTCAATCAAATTGCTCTTTTGAAAGATACAAATTTGTGCTGAAAATTGTAACAATATAAAAATCGAATAAAATCAAATCATAACAAGCATCAAACAACTGTCTTGGCAAACTTACTTTTTCTAGATTTCCATTTCTCACAAATCACATAATTTGCATGAACAGCTAGTGCCTTGATATTCCCGTTAAAAGCATCTTCAAGCCATGGATTAAACTTTTTCGTGGTAAATGCATAATCTGGAATAGATCATTTGTAAAATTTTAATTACCATATTGTAAATATTGAAAAGTTTAAAAAATATATACCTATGAGAGATAAATTGTCGTTGCCAATATCGCAAGGAAAGAAATTGTATATTCGACTGTACACAGCATTATTTTCTCGCTCGTTTCTATCCAAGATGTTCAATTCCTCGAAAGTGAATGACAGTTTCCCATCGGAGTTTCGAGAAATTTTATATTTGGAAATACTCAATTTCTCGTCTTCCGTCTGATGATAACAGTCAAATTGGAGAAGCCTGCCAACAAGCTTCACAATGTACAGCTGTTGAATGAGATGAATGAAAAAACAAACCAGTTTAATATTTCAATATGAAGCAATTAATAGTTTTATGTCAATGTATCTATAATACTCACAGTACAACCGATTATCTCTACTCTGAACTCATTCCATGGAAGTTGTGGCATTCCTGCCGGTGGTTCAATGATCGTACTTGTTTCAAAACCACGTTCTGTTAAAATTTTATGTTTTATAATTCCCGATTCTGCAGAATGGCCTTCAGTGAAATGAAAACACTCATTGCGCGTAATGCTGAACCGTAAAAAAAATAGTTGAGCTCTCATTATAACGCCTACTATTAGTTATTTAAACTTAATATGAAATACTCACCAGTATTTGCCCCGTCCGAATAAAATCAATTTGGGTGGAAGATTCAAATTATCAATGGGATATTTTGAGATATAATTTTCCCGTTTCTTATCGCAAAACTGCGCCAAAACAACGAATGTTCCTTCATTCGTAGTATAAAAGTCTATTTGATTGCTATCGAACTTATATATTCTGAAGTAAGCCTTATTATTCCATTGATAAATTTCTGTTATCCACGAACCAGTTTCCGAATCACGGACAGTTCTTCCGTAATATTTTGCTGTAAAGATACTCATTGTCATGCATGTGCAGTTTACAGTAAATATATGTACAAATTAAGTAAAATAATACCATTTATGCTGGCGGCGACACGTGAAGAACTCCCAAGCGGCCAATCTTCCTCGAGCTTGGTAGCATCAATCCCATCATCGAAGTTAGGCAAGTTTTTCCAAATGTCATAAGCATTTTTCGCAACGTGAGGCAGTCGAGAGTTTACCCAGTAATATTCCTGCCAAGGATATCCAACCAGAGGATATTTTGCTTCGACGATATCCGACAGATGGTCCTCTGGAATTTCGGCTTTACAACGGTTGTACCAAACTTGGAATAATCTCGACGTGAATTCATCAATTACTGACTTCCATGCTTTCGATACAACTCGTAGCTCATATAATTCATTGATTTTGTCCCAAAGAAAATGCTTCAATATTTTTTCCTGAATCTCGACAGGCAGTTGGTTCATTTTGAGCGATTTCGGGGCACAATTTATTTCCGTGAATTATTCGTGACTGCACCACAAAAAATAACCCCACTTTTCATGTCAGCTGTGCATAAAAACGCGCGACAACGAGACGTGGCAGGGCCGTAGTGAATGAAAAAGGCACCAAGGCAGCAGTTACATGGCCCGGAAAAAACCGCCGGAACGGAAGACGGAAAGTCCTTCATTGGTTGAAATGCTCCAAATCAAGATGGCCGACTCTGTTTTAACCAATAAGGAACGTTCCGTCTTCCGTCAGGCAGTTACATGGGCCCCATACGGCGGCCGGAGTCACGGAAGTCTTCCTATTGGTTCAAATAACGTCAGCCATCTTATTTTTAGGTGTTTTCACCAATGGAAAGTGTCTTCCGTGACTTCGGTTTTCCGGCCGTTTAGGGCCCATGTAACTGCTGCCTAAATATCATAGAAAACTATTTTTTCGAATTTTGTTTTACTGATTACATTATAATCATATCATTAGAATTTCTCGTTTATTAGAGAGGATGCACTTTATTTCAAAAACTGTGTATTAGAACGCAACAATATTTTGTTTAATTTAAGTATTTTACAACTTTAGTGTAAAAGTACAATTAGTGCCATAGTTCTGGACAAATAATTTCATAAGATTTGTAAATAAATAATGAGATATTTTTTGCCGTTAACACAAAGGAATTTTTTATATCACGCAATCGAAAAAAGCTACTCGCAATTATACTGCACAATAAAAATAAAATAGTGCTGCAAAGTTATAATTTTATTCGATACAAATTACATATAGAAATGATGGAAAATATCTATTTATAAGCTAGTTTACTACATCTACCACGATGTTACCGCAATTAAAATTTATTAATAAGGTATGATGTTTAATTCCATTCGAAAAAAGTATTGATGGTCAATCCGTGGAGGAAAATTTTATTTAGACATGTAGTTGGATATGTTCAGAAATATGAATTGAGAGCAAAAGTACAGCTTTTCCTGCACCGCGATCAATTACAGTAATCAAAAAGTCACAAATAATAAGACAATAAAAGAATCTAGTAGTACCACAAAATTCTGTATTTTCCGTTGATACAAATGATTATTTTGCAGTTAATGAAACATATTCATCATCAAGACGAATTGAGTAAAATATAGAAATAATGAATTAATAGAAATTCATGCGACAAAGTTTCTCCTCATAATAGTGTACAAGAAGTTGAGCTTTTAAACCGTTGTAAATAACGCCAATCCAAGTAAACTCAGTTCGAAAAGGAAAATTATCTTTAAAAACAGGTTTCAGATGGTCAGGATTATTGGCTTTCATACTCTCAATCAAATTGTCCTTTTGAAACATACAAATTTGGGCTGAAAATTGTAAAAAAAAAAAAAACAAAATTAGATTAAATCATACAAATATCAAACAACTGTTTAGATAAACTTACTTTTTCTTGGTTTTTGTTCCTCACAAATCACATAATTTGCATAAACAGCCAGTGCTCTAATTTTCTGATTAAAAGCATCTTCGAGCCATGAATTAAATTTTTCCGTGGCAAAAGTATGATCTAGAAAACGCATCATTTGTAAAAATTCATTTACCACATAAAAAGTATTGAAAAATCTAAAAAAAATATACCTGTCAGACATAAATTGTTGCTGTAAATATTGCAATCACTGAGATTGTATATTTGACTATACAAAGCACTATTTTTACGCTCATTCTCATCCAAAAGTTTCCATTCCTCCAAAGTGAACAATAGTTTCCCGCTGGAACTTCGAGAAATTTTATATTTTACGATACCCAATTTTTCGTTGTCTCTCTGCACAACGTACAACTGTTGAATGTGATGAATTAAATACAAATCAGTTAAATTTGACAAAATGAGGTAATTAATAGTTTTACTTATGTCAATGTATCTAATACTCACAGTACAACGGCTTATTTCTACTCGTACCCATCCCCATGAAAGTTGTGGCATTGCTTTAATGACCGTGCTCGTTTCAAAACCACGTTCTGTTAATATTTTATGTACTATAACTCTCGAGCGTGTAGAATAATTGTGAGTAATAGAAAAATATTCATTTTGAGTAATACTGCAACGTAAAAATGTCAGTAAAGATCTCATTATAGCGCGGCTAATAATTGTCACTCAATATGAAATATGTACTCACCAATAGTATTCCTCACGCCCCAACGAAATCAATTCGGAGGGAAGATCCAGATTATCAATGGGATGTTTTGAGATATGAATCTCCCCGGTTTTATTATAAAATGACAATACGACGAATGTCCCTTTTTCCGTAGTATAAAAGTCTATTTCATTGCTTTGTATATCAAATTCCCTCAAATAATCCTTGTTATTCCATTGATAAATCCTTGTTACCCACGACCTAGTTTGCTCATCACGGACAATTCCTCCGTAATATTTTGCTGAAAGAATATTCATTGTCAGGCATGTGCAGTTAACAGTAAATATATGTATTAAGTGAATAATACCATTTATGCCGATGGGGAAATCTGCAAAACTCTCAAGCGGCCAATCGTAATTGATCTTGGTAGCGTCAATCTCATCGTTGATTTTAGGAAAATTGTTCCAAATACAATATGCGTGTTTGGCGACGTGAGCCAGACAGCGGTCGACCCAGTAAAATTCCTGCCAGGGATGTGCAACCAGGGGATATTTTCCTTGGACAATATCGGCTAGATGGTCTTGCGGGATTTCGGTTTTGCAACGATTATACCAGTATTTGAATACTTCCGAGCCTGATCGTTCAGCGGCAGATTTCCATGTATGGGACACGGCACGCAACCTGAACAATTCTTCGGGATTTTCCTGAAGGATCTTGCCAAGTATTATTTCCAAAATCTTAACTGGTAGCCGATCCATTATTGCAATTCGATATTAGGGTTTAATCTAGCACAATTTTTCAGTTCACGTATTGCTATTATGTTGATTATTTTACAATTAGGTACAGTAAACTATAACCTTATTGCCTTGTATAGCGCCATACGCAGACTGCACTCCTGACGGGGATTCAGCGTTCTGTCAATCAGCCGCCGTCAACCCAACGACGGCGAAAAAGTGACATATTTTTCAACTGCATGAAGTTATCAGCAGTCCATACGATACTTTTCGATACACCAATTATTGGCCAGTAATTAGTCACTATATTTCGTTATAATTGATCACTTGATCAGTATTAAGCGATTTTTAATAAATTATTGAAAATTTTCAAAGTGAAACTTCATACGCCGTAGATCACTATATTTCGTTATAATTGATCACTTGATCAGTATTAAGCGATTTTTAATAAATTATTGAAAATTTTCAAAGTGAAACTTCATACGCCGTAGAATGTTAAAAACAATAGTTCAATCAATTGGATTTTTGATGTAGATGATTAGTCAACCAGAATAAACAATGGATCAGTTCTCAATATTTAATAATAAGAATGTTAAAAACAATAGTTCAATCAATTGGATTTTTGATGTAGATGATTAGTCAACCAGAATAAACAATGGATCAGTTCTCAATATTTAATAATAATGAAAAACTGTTTTATATATAACAATCTTGTGTGCTCATGCGCAGTGGCCTGACCCGCGCGTCATTCAAATCCTCCAAGGTTCATTTGAAACAACAACGTTGACTTGAAACGACAAAATTCACTCGACTTGAAATCGCAAATTACGATGTGCAAATTCAAGCAGTTACTGGCAGTAGCCGGAGTCCTATATGCTTGGCGGAGAGTGCCGATGGCATTCTCAAATGCATGAGCAGTGGCGGAGGTCTGTGATGATGCAGTGGAGGCGGCCTGCCAGTGGCACCGGGTGGTGCTGGTATGAAATATGTTATTGCTATATTTTAATTGTTAAAAAAAATAATAAATCGAAAGTATAATGTTCAAATGATATAATTAAGCGCTCATTGAAGCTTGAACACCAAAAATTATCTAAATAGCAATCATTTCTCACCACCTTTTCCTTAACCGGTCATAAATTGGTACATTTACCCTATATAGTGAATCATAATTGTTATTCACTGAAATGGAATAACAATATTGTGTTATTAGATGAATTTATTGTATTATTTATTAAATTTTTCATCATTTTGCTCCGGTTAAGCCCCCAATTCATATGCGAGCGAAATTCACGAGCGAAATTCGGACCCTAGTAACTTTTTATATACCGGTTACGCAGATATAATATCGCTAGCGATATTCTGTTCAAGCGATAAACGGTGAACATAACCTAGAAAACTGATTTGGAAAATTGAAAACTTATTTTATTATGAATTTTATTTGCTATACAGATAGTCAACGATGTCTTCTCGGAGTGGTAGTTGCTTTTAAATACAGCGAGTAAATAATTTATTGTTAAAAGCAGTTATTTGTTCATTTTTCCACTTTGTTTTTTGAACTACGAGGCAGTTTAAACTAAATTGAATAAAACTGAAATGGTTTCAGTTTTATTCTAAATCGATGAATATCGCTCCTTTTGGGGCTTTTTCTAGGGATTTCTGCAAAAACGGTATAGAAAGTCACTAGAACACGAATTTCGATCGGTGAATTTCGCTCGCATAAATTTGTACCTTTATTCTTCAGCAGATAATGCGTAAAATGGGAATGAAACGGAACGGAACATAATGCACTGATTGGCCAACTGCTTTTTTCACATTGAATCCGCGTTCCCTGTGACATACGGTCAGCACTTGATACACTTTGAAATTCTCACTTTACGATATTTAAATAAAGTTGTTTGTATATTTTTACTCTTTTATTAGTAAATACAGTTTTGTCCATTGATATAATCAATATAATTCTCTTTAAATTTTTCGTATTAAAGTAATTTGAAATGAGGAAATATTTGCTGGTAATATGATACTTATATAGAGGATCCGTTAAAAATACATAAAACCCATAAAATGGCTGATTAAAAATTAAAATTTGTTCCGAGGATTTTTTTATGTAAAGCCCTAACAAAGCTTACTATAGTGGACGGTAAAATTTTCTTTATCCACAATGCGATACTGATAGTTTTTATACGTGGTAAAATCGAGTATACGCATCTCATTAGAATACTCGTAAATTTTTCGAATAACTGGTGGAAACGAGGGAACATTTGCAGCTGCTGCAATTTCGTCATAATACGCCCATTGTCGTTCTTTGAGCTTGACAATATGGCGAATCTGAAAATCAACAATAACAGAGTCATCACATATAGGTAACAATTTTTATAACCCTAATTTTATATGGGAGTCTGTACTGTATTGACATATGATATAGTTTCTTACTGGAATCCCTTGTTGGAGCAACTGATTTTTCTCTTTCTCAAAGTCCATTCGCATTTCCTCGGCCAAAGGCAGTTTTATACGTCCGTCCAGGATCTTGAGAATGTACTGAGACTGAATGTGGAACATTGGGAAGGGTACGACCAACGCCGGGATGCCCATGAAGAACAAACTTGGTAGTTCTGTGTGCACGACGTGCTTGTAGAGAGGCTCAACATGGTTGTCGTTAGTTTGGATTCCGACTTTGTCCGACAGAAACGGGTAGGTAAAGTTGTAACCTGTTTTTACATATTTTTTATATTAAAAATATATGATTGCGTGTTTTCTTTGAACAATTCTTACCAGTGCAATAAATAAATTCATCCACTTCAGCTGTGCTGCCATCTTGAAAATGAAAGTTTCGTCCATCGATGTAGTCAATGCCAGATTTTTCTTCAATCTTATTTCCGAATTTGGTCGCTAGAGGTTCTACAAGATTGTGACTCAAATACACCTAAAATTATCATAAATTTCCAAATTTAATCTAATTTTATTATCAAGACTCGGCAGAGTCTCGCGTCAAGCACGGACATCAACAGTTATGCTGATCAAGATAAAACCGCGAGATTCCCTGAGTATCTTTATACAGGGAAGAAAACGGTTTTACGAAGAAATAAAATTTTAATTTGAAACAACGCTGGAATTAATTTAATTTTCATTTAACTTGTTCTTTTATCTAAAAAATTTTTTAGTAAATTGAATCCTTAATAATTTAATTTTGATAGTATTTTTCATTATTTTGATTATTTATCGAATTATCAGCAAAACACTAAAAAGGATACGAAAAAAATTTTTTTTTCTCTATATTAAACATCTTAAAATTCATTCTGGATAAGTATATGAGACATTTTGTTGAAGATTGTACCTTTTCAGCGCACTTGGATACTTCCGTAGCAATGTCGATTCCTGACCAGGATGCCCCTAGAACACACACACGTTTTCCCGCATATTTTTCCGGAATTCTGTATTGATGACTGTGGATTGAACTGCCCGGGAAAGTATCACTTCCGCGTATCCGAGGAATATTTCCAACAGTGTAGTGTCCGTTGCAGAGGATCACCACGTCAAATGTCTTAATCGCCGACGTTTTGGTGATAACGTCTAGATGACTCACTGTCCAGGTTGTCCGACCACTTTGCGAAGTTTCGGGCTCTACATGTTGTACCAAAGTATTCAACTATAACATAATTTACAAAAATCATTCTTTATTTATCTTAAAATTACTTTATTAAAAATATCTTAAGGGCAAAATTAAGGGAAAATTAAATTCTCTACAAAAAAAAAATGGAATACATTTTTAAGTGAAACTTTTATTCTATCGTCCCAAAATTTTCGAGCCGTCTGTCGCATTTCGCTTTACAGGCGGCCGGGGAGTAGGGGTAAAGTGAAAGGCGCTCAGTAGAGTAGCCAAGACCAATATGGCACCGATGGTTAGCATCAGCTGACCGTGTAGTATACCCTATACCGAATGATTTTCCGAAAAAATTCTCAGTTGAATGTCTACAATCCAATAAAAGTTTCACTTGCGTCGTGGTTTCTTTAAACCACATAATGTTTTTTGCAATATTTTGATTTCTTTTCTAGATATTTTGAAAAAATGTAATTTTTAAAAACTTAAAATTTCTCAAAAACTATTTAAGGAAAACAAAAAAATTTTATTCTACATTTTTGTAGAAAATTCAATTCTGAAACATTTCATACTTGTAATATTTTTCTTTATTTTGCTTATTTATCGAGTTATCACTAAAAAACTTAAAAAATTACAAAAATGAGAGAATTTTCGAATGAAAATTTTTTTTTATCTAAACCAAATGTCCGAAAATCTGTTTTAGATATTATAAAATAAATAAAACATTGTTGTTAGTTTCAATGATGCGATATTATAACATGAGAAAAAATTTTTTTTTCGAATATATATTATAAATTCTTTATATCTCCATATGAAAATTTGAAGAATATAAATATTCTATAGGGTTTTATAAAACTAATATACCTTTATGAAGGGATAGAGATTGAAATGCTGAGCGTAATCAGTCAAATACTCGCGAATGACACTATGGTGAACAAAAGACGGTCCATCCTGGTCGGAAAATGGAAAATCCGGTATCTGCATAATTTCCTTGGGCAGGTTGGTCCTAAAAAAAATTAAATCAGCCATTAATGACTCATTATACGACGAGCTCCGAGCCCAGAATTCCGGCAGTTCAAAAAGTGTATCACAGGTCAGGTCAGAGACTATCGCTATAGTAGCAATACCCGAGATAAAAAATCCGTGTCCGTCGAAACATGGGCTCTAGAATAGAGTCTCTGTAACGTCTCTCTGCTGGCACTGTCCGAGACTCTTGAGAGACTTATTTTCGCTAGCTCGGCGTCGCTGCCGGCAGACGCCACAAAGACTCTAGAAAGACTCTCGACGACGCTTTACTAAAAAATTATCTAAAAAGTTAATTAATTATATAGATATTGTTGAATTAAATTTTTTCTCTATCAGGATTCACTTTATTAATATTATTCTAACCTATTGCTCGCGAAAAAACGGAATCGATTTTTTGATAATTTCCGACCGCGAGGCGGATTTGAACGCGCGACTTCGGCATGGGGATCCAGAACCTAACACTCTATGCTATTTGGGCTTTCGTCGAAAGGAAAGTTTTTGTCACCGTATTATGTTTTATAAAATCTGTCCAGAAATAAATATAAGTACACCAACTATTATTATTTATATAACACAATAGATAATTATTTTTTAATACGATGTCAAACGGTAAAGTAATAAATATTTTTTTTAATTGTAATAGCCTCAACTCGATTTTTTTTTGCTTTTCTTCACTTTTTGCGAGTTCACATTCAAATTTGCACTACGAAATTCTATGCTGTCGAAACTAGTTATTGATTAAAATGAAACAATAATAATATCATTATTTTAAAAAATTACATAATAAATCGGGTCAGATAGCTAGTTTTTTCACACGCTAGATTATCATTATTTTTATATTTTTTATTTAATATTTTATTTGATGTTTTTTATTTAATTATTTCTCAAATGGTCAATCAAAGTAATGTGTACCAAGGCATATAGGGGGAAATGGGGTAAGAGGAGAAAGTAGGCTACCTGAAAAATCAAGTAAAAAATTTTTTTCAATTGCGTTATTACAATGGAATTATTATCTAGCTGTAATTAAACTTTGTTCTATCTATCTTTAAACAATCTGTTGAACTTTTGAACTTTCTAGATAGATTTCACTGCATTTTTATACTTTTTGTTGTTAAGAAATTATTATTAAATGCCCTATTTTGCCCTATATGTATTATTTTTTTCGCAAATTTTTGGCAAATATTGAAAATATACCGTCAAATTTTGGTATATCTAGAAGTGCGTCAACAAAAAAAAAGTTTCTAAATAAATTAATAAAAATAAACAAAATCAATACGTGAAAATTTTTCTAAGTCAGAAATCTTGCCTTTTTTACAAGTCCGAAATCATCAAAAATTTTCTAAGTCCAAAAGTTTCGTCAAAGCAGTTGTGAGTATTTCATCAGAGATTAGCCAGAGACTCACCAGAAATTCAAAAATGTACTGGCAGACTCCTTAGATACCCGGGAAAGACTCTAAGAAATAGCGAGATACTCGTAGAGACTCTCAGAGACTCTCAGAGACTCGAAAATACTCCGGAGCGACCCTGAGATACTCTTCAGAGACTGAGGATTTTATCCCGGGTAGTGTGTATTGTGTCGGCCAAATATAAAACAACAAATGCTATTCGGTAGCCGAAATGGAAGTAGATGTCTTACGATTTTTTGTCTTTCTTTTCTTTATGATATCTATATTTACAAAAATTTTTTTTTCTAAAAAAAAAACAAATGCAATATTAAAATTTCATTGATGAATCGTTTAGATTGATATCAATTTGGACTAGAAAAACATATAGATATGAAAATTAAAGCTTATTTAACCAGCTTTCAGATGAAGTCAACGAATATTTAATAGATTATCGAATTCGAAAATTATCCTAGACGAAATCACCAAAAATAAAATTTTTATAATTTTTCAAAAAATTTAATTTGCTGCCATTTTTAAACTAATCAACCGATTTGGCTCATCATCGAACTTAATCTTAGTAATCATCCATAGACTAAGTATGTTGAGTTTCCTTAGGATCCATCAAGAATTCTAGACGCTATCGTCTAGACTTCTTGATGGATTCTAATGAAACTTAACATACTTCTAACTTTTTGACTGTATATATATTTTCTGAATTAGTTTGACTAGTTGAGTCAGAAAATACTAAAAATTTTCAAAAATTGCGTTGCAATAGTTAGATTTTTACGAAATCTATACTAAAAATCAGCAAATGGAATTTTTTTCAGTCGAACTAACGATTCCACGACGATTAGGTGATTTTATACACTTACTTGAGATTGCGGTACATACTACTGTGCACCATGAGTCCATTTTTATCAAAATCCGTGGCGTCAGTGTAGACCCAAGTGCCTCCAACCTTGTCCGACTGCTCAAACAGGGTGAAACTAAAGTCCTTAGGTCTAGTAGAGACGTGTCTAGCCACTATAAGCCCGGCCACACCACCTCCCACAATTGCTATCCTCGTTTTACTGCTTGGCATTTTCGCACGGGCGGTTTTTCGAACACAAGACTGGCACCAAGTCGCAAAATAACAACTGAACGTGCTTGGACGACGTTTCGATAAAGACTGAACGTGGAACGGGCTACTCGATGGCTTTATTTCCCCTACGGTGACGGAATTCCCGTATACCTTTTACATTTCGGTTAAAAATCAACAGTTGGATGATTTACCATTGCCACACTCTTCAAGGATGACCTTTTTTTGCTCTTGTGTAATTTATCGCTCTGAAAGAAAAATATCTAGTGATTATTTTACACTTCAGCAAGTGTTTTAATTACTATACTTACCTGATATGGAACTGTGCAATTTTTTTCGAAGCGCATTTTGAGGGTTTTTCGTTGGAATTGTTATTGAAAATTAGTGAAAGTATTGAGTGTAATGTTTGGATTGTTTTTGTTTTTTTTTTTTTGTGTGTAAATCGCGGTTGGTTGTCCTATAGACATACTATAACTGAGATAATTTATGTACATGAAGATAATTGCAATCACGCGCGCAATTAGGTCCTGTTACATGTGCCACCTGTTCTCGACTTGATAGAGAGTGAGTGACTGGAGCACTGGAGATTGGAGTCTTTGTAAAATGACAGGAAATTCCTTTTACCTAATTATTAGGTACATTATATGAAGAATTTCTTATTTTATGGATTTTTCTGGGTAATTTACATTTTCATTATCGATAAAAAAAATTTTTTTTTTAAATAAATCTAACGGTTTTATTTGAATTTATGGTTTCAATGAGAAATTTCGATGGTTTTTATTTTGCAATAATAAGTTTATTAATAAAAATGATCAAAATTAAAAAAAAAAAATTCTCGAAAGCTGAAAAATATACGTAAACATCGATTTCATGAAATAAAAATTAAATAAAAAATAACTTAGAATTATATAGAGGACGATTAAAATCAATTTTCGTACTTTTGTCCATTTGGTCCTTGATGATAAAAATTGCATCACGGATATATATATATATATACCTAAATCTTTTATAGCCTCTCTAAAGTAATAACAAAAATAGTTGAAATGAATTTTAATGCATTTCAATGATCGAATTGATGTGATGAAAATTTGTAATTCCTTCAAGTTTTTTTTCTATTTTCAAAGTTGTTTATTAGAAATGCCTTTTATTGATGTAAAAGTCTCCCTATAGTTTGAGGATGAATTTTCTTATTTCTTTTGTGTTAAAATATATATTTAAATTGTATTTTTACATTTTTCGATGCATAATAATAGTGATGTATGATTATATATTTCTTCATGTGCGAGAAACACGTGGCAATGGCCAAAAATAAAAATAAAAACGTCACAACATGATGGCATTATCATTAAACATATATACTGCCACTAATGGAATAATACAAGGGGGATAATTTCATCATTTCTCCATATCTATCTATGATACATATACAGCTTCCGGATCAGAGGCGCCGAAAATATGTAGTGAATATAGATAAATGACAGAGGTGGAAGTCGAAAATAATAAAAACAGAAAAATAAGCACTATAAGACTATGTTTTTGACACCGCGATCAAAAAGTTGATGCAACACTCACCGAAACTTAATTTTTCAATTAAGTTAATCAACAATTCAAGTACGAATTAATTTCTTCTTTTGTTGAAGAAAATTTTTAAAATAGTACATTGTTCACCAAGGGAGCAAATAAGAGGTCATTTCGACCGTGAAAAGTTTTCTGCCGGAGCCGAAGGCGAGGGCAGGAATTCACGGTCAAAATAATCTCTTTTGCATCCCGAGGTAAACATACTATTTTTCGTCGTAGCAAGAGAAAATAGGGTTTTTGCTCCCTCCTTTTCAGGAGCAATTTTGCTCTCGGAAAAAAGGGGTCAAAAACGCCATTTACTACCACTATGACGAAAAATTCATTTTTCAATGGGATAAAATTTCCCGTTTTTTTTCCTAATACAAACTATGTAGTACTCATATTCTTAATAAAATTTGGTCTGCATAAAAACCATATTTTCCCCTTTTCTGTGTATAAATGGTTCGAAAAATCGTTAAAAAAAATTTTTTTTAGAACTAATGTGTGATGCTCCTGTCAAAATATTAGATTAACATAAAGAAAAATTTAATTTATATTTAATTCTGTCAAAAGAGAGTTTTTTATAACATTCAGAGGATGACTGAGGTGGAAAGATGTCATCCCCCTCTTTCTCTCCGACCGTGATGATTTCCTACTCCGAAAAACGGAAATTAAAATTTTTTGTTGCGATCACTTATCTTGCGATAAATAAATATTTTACTGTCCAATTAAATAAATGGCTTTTTAATATTTTTCAACTGACCTTGAAAAATGTCTAGACTTATATAACTGTTATTGAATGAACATTTGGATGATTATAGGTCTGTCATAATCGTTTTTGTTTTTTTTTTTCAATAAAAAATATACCAAACATTTCCATTATAGGTTAACGACTTTATAAAAAGGTCGATAGAAAAAAATAAGCAGCTGGGATATGATTATACTCCGTGAGCGGATATATTTCTTATCAATATTACTCAATCGCGTGTCTATAGGAGCGAAAAATTGATTCTCAGAGTGACGGTTAACAGCTGATGTAAGATTGTCACAATGAATAATTATAAAAACCAAGTTTTTATCTCGTTTGCTTTATAGTGCTAGTAAATAATGAATCAAGTTGGAGATACAATGCCTGCGAGGAATTCTTCTTTTTTTTTTGACGAATCTCACATTAAAGAATAAAATTATGAAATTGATTGATTAATTTCATATTGCATGCCGAAGGCTCGTGCAGCAATTACCGGGTGGAACATGGCCTACATTTAGGCGCGTGGTACACACGATATTTTTTGTCCCGCTGCAAGAAAAGTGGCCCATTTTGGACGCCTTTTGTTAGGCGTGAAGTGGCTTTTTTTGTCACTTACTTTTTGGCCCGCATTTTAGGGCCAAAAAGTGCTATTTTAGACCCTAGGGACTAAAATATCACTTTTTAGCCCTGAAAAGAGGGCTAAAAAGTCAGGGACAAAATGAGCCACTTCACGCCCTCAAATGGGGTACAAAATGGGTCACTTTTTGAGCAGGAGGGACAAAAAAAAGTTTCTCACTACTACGCCTAAAGCGGCGACTTTAAAGTCCCCGTTTTTCGCCTCCGTCGATGAGAAAAATCGTATACACACCACGGGCAGTAAATAAGGAATCCTCAGATCACATGTAATTGTCGTCCGAGGCGGAGCCGACCTTCCTTGTTTTACTGCCCTAGGTATGTAATATACTATTAATCGACTTTTCCATCAAGTCAAAACCGAAATGCATGACTAAGATTCTTGAAATTAGTCGGTTTTTTTTATTCTGAACGATTGTTTTGTTTTATATCTTTTAAACTATCGCAAATACAGAAAAATCGTACCGATAAAAAATATTAGTCTATTTCCACCTTACAAATTTTGTCACATAAACTTTTTTGAAATTTAATCGCTTAGTTTTATAAACGTCGTCATATAAACGACTAAGTTATAGAGCAACTGATATAGATTCCTCAATATTATTTTTTTTTTCAACTGCCGGTTATAGAGGAATCTTCCGAACTGGCTGTATTTGACGGTTAAAAAGTAGTAGAAAGGTTTTTTAGTCCGGCGCAAACTTTTTATCACTTTAATTTTTCAACTTAAAAAAAAAATCTGAGATAAGAAATTGACATTTTTAAAAAAATTTCTTCAACTGTTTTTTTTTTTCATTGCTTGTAACTGTTTTACTGTATATTTTAATGTTTTTGTGATGTTAATAAAAATTTTTTTTAAGAATTTTTCATCTCAAAGATTTATATATATAATTAAAGACACACTATCATGAAGACTATCGTGTTAAAATGGGAGTTGTTGTAAATTACAAGAAAAAAAAATTCACTATCTCCTCTGCATTATATTATACGTCATATGACATGATATATACGTGTATCTACTGTTAACACCTCGTATTGTCATCATATTCAGACCTCATGTTCAGACGATCGCGAGAGTTACACGAGAGTAGCAGTCTGATTTTTTCATTGAAACTAAAATTAATCACCTTTAAAAATCAATTAAATCCTATCCAAAAAAATATAAACAAAAAAGTGACTAAAACCAACAATGAACTTTATTTATAAACTCAACTGATCAAAAACAAACGAGTAAATCGAAAAAAAAAATCTTCAAGTATTTCTTAATTGAGTCTGTCTGTTTTTTATCAATAAAAACAACAACAACAAAACAATGGGTAAGATAAAATATTTTTCATATGAATCAGTCGGCGAAAATTGTCAATTTTAATTAAGATAATTAAGATAAAAAACAAACATATAATCACAAAAATTGTCGATAGACAATCTATATAGATATCAAGTATTTTATAACTTTTTTCTTAACTTTAACGATATTAAAACAATATTTATCAAAAAGATTAGACAGATTGCGACGTCGATGACAATGATAAGGATGCGAAAAATCTCAGATGTCTAAAATTAATGAATATTTGACTTGAAAAAATTTTTCCACACAAAATTATCTGTAAATATGACATCTCGCTTCATGCAAACTATAAATTACATGATTATAGTTATTTTTAGATGACTATCAAGTCATTGGATAATATTGCCACTGCACAGTAATTGAAAGTCTCACTGTGGGGCCGATTCCCACAATTTTTACCGCTTAAAAATTTTTTTGTAACAGCACAAAAAATTCTCAAACTTTTAACACATGACAAAATCCCACTACAAGTGGATAAAAATACAATTTCACTGAAAAAAAGTACTGTACGCGGACCACTCTACATGTACTTCTATAGGTCTTGTTACTACACGGAGGTTAGCGCGACCCCATAGTACAACTGTTCAGTGATAAGCACAGAAATACGGGTCAGGTATATCCAGGACGATAGAGGTATATTCACCGAATCGTTATTCATATGTCACTGAAAAGTATTTGCTGTATAACACGCGTAGGGCCTACAGCCGATCCAGCCTAGTCACTATAACATTTTATCACGGTTGTTAGACATCCAGATAATTTTTTTGTTGGTCGTTTCAATTCATGTTATTTCTTACACCCACAACCATCCCCTATGGTCAAATTTTGAAAATTAATTTATCAATAACTGAATTATTTATCACTATTGGCAGTCCGAATAGATACTACCAATTGGTAGTCAAAAAACCATTGAAAGAGTGAAAGTCAAAAGATTCAAGTCTCACCTTGAAAAATAATAATCAAGCTTCTAACCTATTTTTCTATCCTCTCATCTACAACTAGAATGTGGTATTGCAGGTAAAGAGCTGCTTTCATGCCGTGATGTCCTCTGGATCTTGGTTTTTTGCGGTTTTGCGATCAATTACATGCTCAGAATAAACATGAACTTGGCAATTGTGGCGATGGTGGTGCCTCGGGCAAAAGCTGCCGCAGTTTCCCAGTGCTCGGGACCCAACATGGCGACCGTGGACCCGGCGATAAATGTTTCACAGCATGCGACGTCCTTAACCCCCATCGTGGATGATACAAGGGTCATTGGCATGATTGAATTACTTTGATATGTGTATTAACTGGTGATTTTGCAGGCAGAACAATTGTATGATTGGGATGAGTACGATCAAGGTCTTGCTCTGGGCGCATATTACTGGCTGCACTGGTTAACCCAACTTCCGGGTGGTTTACTGGCACGCAGATATGGCACCAAGCTGGTGTTTGGACTGGGAAATCTCACCACAGCACTTTTGGGACTGTTAATTCCATTTGCAACACATTATCATCTGTACGGACTGGTCGCCATTCGCGTTCTGCAGGGTTTAATTTCGGTAAAATCACTCGTTATTTCGTTTTTTTTTTTTTTGGATAAAAAGTGTTTTTAACGACTGTTTTAGGGTGTTATTTGGCCGGCCATGCACGATATGACTGCGAAATGGATTCCGGCGGTCGAAAGAAGCAAGTTTGTTAGCGCGTACTTGGGTAAGGAATATTTCTTCACGGTTTTTGTGTATATAACTAGCTAGATAACATTCGTTTGACCACAAAAAATACAATACAATAATAATAATTATTATATGAAGAAAAAAAGCGTTATAATAAATTCGATAAAAAGGATGATATCATACTAATCCAACTAATGTCAATGCCAAAGGCGGATTTTTTTTCATCAATATTCCGATAACTCATTAAATAAGGGAAATATCGAAAAAAGTTATGAGGGTTCAATAATGTAAAATTTAATTCTTCACAAAAAATGCAGAATATATTTTTTTGATATTGTGCGTCGTTTTTGAGATATTTTGAAAAATGTGAATTTTTAAGAATTTGAAATTTCTCAAAAACTACAGGAAATTTGAAAAACTTTATTCTACGTTTTTTGAATAGAATTTGATCACCAATCATTAAACTCCAATAATATTTTCTGGGTTTGTGGGTTATTTTGCGAGTTCTCCGCGAAAAAAAAAAAAAAAAAACACTGTATACATAATGGCCAGATCATTGACCATATACGCCCATTTGCTATTATCGTAACATGTTAAAAAACGAGATAATTTATAAAATAGTACTTAAAACTCGGGCAATCCCGGCGATGGGTTCGACTCCAATTCTGTAAATTCGAATCAGTCGTTTGCAACTGATTTCGCAATTCTTTTTTGCTAATTAAATCAGTCAATCAAAACATCGCTGAAAAAATCAGCGTTTTCACAAATCCGCATATCATTTAGCTATTAAGATGGCTAATTTATCAGCTAATATCAACTATTCCTGCAGCATTTTATTCTGCGCGCTGGCCGCGCACATGTGCATATCGGCAAATTAATGTTTTTTGAGATGAAGTCTATCAAACTTTAACTCATTGTAAATATCAATGCTGACATTGTGAGTACCTTCTCTCTAAATGCGAATCAGTCATTTTCGAATGATTCTCAGCGTTTTTCTGCTGATTTAGTCAACATAGGACAATTATTTTCATTTTGCCGTCCTCGGACGGCAAAATATCCCCTCCCCGAGTCTTTCCCAATCTAGCGTATAGAAACTCCCCTCTCCGCGCTTGCCGGGAAAACGGTTCGCCGTTGCATAATAGTATATTTTGTACCAAGGGCGTGAAGGAGGTTATTTCGTAACGAGTGTGAAGTTGCTGCACGAGCCGAAGGCGAGGGTTGCATCACACTCGTTAAGTAGCCTCCTTCAGGCCCTCGGTCCAAACGATATTTTTTGGCACATCTGCGAGGAAAGTGGCCCATTTTGATAGTCTTTGCCAGGCGTGATGTGGCTTAACTTTTTGTCACTGGCATTCTAGTTTGGCCTCAGCGGGCGTGAAATCCAATTTTACGCCCCAGGGCCTAAAATTTCACTTCACGCCCCGAGGTCAAGGCTGAAATGCTGGTGACAAAATGAGCCACTTTACGGCCTACAAAGGCGACTAAAATGGGACGCTTTACGAGCAGGTGTGCCAAAAAATATCGTGTGTACCACGCGCCTAAATGTAGGTCATGTTGCACCCGGTAATTGCTGCACGAGCCGAAAGCTAAACCCGGTACAAAATAGCCTACTTTAGGCCCTTGGTACACAATATACTGTTTTGTCCCGCTGCGAGAAAAGTGGCCCATTTTGGACGCCTTTTGTTAGGCGTGAAGTGGCTTTTTTTTATTAGTCACTTACTTTTTAGCCCGCATTTTAGGGCCAAAAAGTGCTATTTTAGGTCCTAGGGACTAAAATATCACTTTTTAGCGCTGAAAAGAGGGCTAAAAAGTCAGGGACAAAATGAGCCACTTCACGCCCTCAAATGGGGTACAAAATGGGTCACTTTTTGAGCAGGAGGGACAAAAAAACAATTTATTGGTCCTGGGCTTTTTTTATATAAGTATCATACTTTAGATCATTTTTAATGATTTTGTCCATGAATTCAGTCGATTTTATTCGTTCAAGTCGTTACAGGACCGAAAAGAATTTTTCTTCACAGAAAAACAAGTTTCCGGTGAATTAGAGTCAATTTAACGAATATAAAAAATGACGAATGATTGAAAAACCTTCGCATAAGTTCCCGTTTTATAAGAACTGACAGAATACTGTTTCATTAAATTAATACTAATACTTCATTCAAACAGTAGTAATTTTCGTGTTTAGGTAGTTCAGTGGGTGCTGCCATTACATACCCTCTGTGTGCCATGGTCATAAACTGGTTTGGCTGGGGAGCCGCTTTCTACGTCACATCTTTTATTGGTATAATCTGGTAAATACGCACTCGATCCGCTCTCTATTCCACTTTTTCAATTTAACAACACATCATACCACAACAGGTATGCTTTCTGGTACTGTTTGGTTTACGATTCACCCCAGGAGCACCCTAGGATCTCACAAGCAGAGCAAAAGCACATAATAGAAAACACATCAGACACAGTTTCCAGTCAGCACGGCGCAAAAGTGCCTTGGAGGCATTTACTGTTCTCGGGCCCACTCTGGGTGACGATTATTGGTCACTGGGGAGGCTGTTGGGGTTTTCTCACCTTCATGACTCAAGCACCCTCGTATTTCAACTTTGTGCACGGCTGGAATATCAATGCAGTAAGAAAAACTCGAGTTAGCACGTTTTTTCGATGGACAAAAAGTGATTTCTAACCTTACTTTTGTTCGTTTTCCGCAGACTGGAGTCTTCTCAGGCCTTCCACATGTTCTCCGAATGATTGTAGCGTACTCCTACTCCATTTTTAGCGATTGGTTGCTAAGGACAAAGCGTATGTCGTTGAAAAATGTTCGAAAGTTGGCAAATTTCGTCACTGATGCCGGTGGAGGGATTCTTACCCTCGGATTGGCGTTTAGCGGTTGCCAACCAACTTTAGCCGTTTTTTTCATGATGACTGGAACTGCCATTAATGGCGCTGTGTCCGCAGGCACTCTGGCTAATCTTGTAGATCTTAGTCCAAATTTTGCGAGTGTCCTTTTGGGATTTTGTGGACTCATCACTGCCATTTCTGGATTTATATCGCCCTTTGTTGTTGGAATATTAACAAATCACAAGGTAAGCTTTTATTTTATCCACTACTACTAAAATTTGTTCAGATTCGGTTGAGATAAAAATTTTTTACCAAAATTTTTCCAGAAATATTGCCATTTTTGTGATTTTTTCACGTTAACTTGATAAATATTCAAGATAACAAAAATTTTCACTCAAGCTAATTAATTGGGTATTAAATTTCCTACAAAAAATGTTAATTAAATTTTTTTTTAATGTTTTTGAAAACAAAATAAAGAAAAAATTTATTCTACATTTTTTGTATAGGATATTTATTTCTCTATCATTTCACTCTTGTTTTCGTTATTTTGCTTATATATGAGTTAATGGAAGTTTAACGAAAAATAATATTAGTGGAGAAATGGAAGATATCTAAATTATTTAACAGATTTTTCAATTTATTATGTTTTTGAACTATATATACCACCCTATTAAAAATAGCAATTAGTAATCTGATATAATTGACTGAGACAGTGGTAACGTCACCCTTCAGTCAGCAAATATTAATAATATTAATGGTGCACAATGTCTGGGGTAGCTCAGTTGAAAGAGCAGTCAGCGCGTAACTGAAAGGTCCCGGGTTCGATTCCCGGCTCCAGTCAGAGTGCCCGTGCAAAATCCTTTCAATGCTCCTTTCACTATTTCATTGGTTTTTCCCATCATTGGCATCCCAACTGCGACTACGGTTATACTGTAGTTAATTTCATTCATAATATTAATATTTCTATTTTTTTATAATTTTCATTATTAATGTTATTATTATTATGAGTATGAAAATTTAATTATCTCTACGCCTTTGGCTCGGGTGACAATAGCTGTGGATTACAATGTTGTACTTTCCTCCTTATAGTTACGTAATATACTAAAAATTAGTATACTGAACAAATTTAAGAAATATTGCCGTTTTTGTTATTTTTTTGGGCAACTCCCTCAATCATAAAAAAAATTTATTGAAATATATTTTAGTAGATTTTTAAAATTTTAGTAATCAAGGAATTTTCAACACGTCTATTACGAATGTTTCAAATCTAGAAACAAAATACAAAATTTTTAATTCAGATAAATCCACGTTCAGAGGGGTGATTAAGTCATAATTTATCCAAAATTTAAACTACAATATTGATATAAAAATTTTATTCCTTATATATGAACACAGCAAACAGTTGAACAGTGGCGACTAGTCTTCATTATCGCAACAATAAATCTTGGAGTAAGTGCGATTGTCTACACAATTTGGGGAACTTCTGACGTGCAAGCATGGAATAATTTCGACGAACCCAAGCCAATGACCGACGAGCTAAACAAACTAAAATCAGGCGAGAAAGAAGATGATGATAACCTCAACAAGGAAAGCAAGAAAGACCAAATAAAAGTTTTGCAAGCATAATTTGTATGCAATCCAAGGTAAATCACTTCGTTTTTTTTTTACAGTCACGATCAAGATTATGCCAAGTGACTACTATATACTTATATTGTTACAATTGGACATTTTGATTGTCTAGAGATTTATTCACTTGATATACATATCAGGTGATTATATACAAATGACTGGAAAATTTCGAATATTTGTCACAAATGTCGAGCAAGTACATTTTTTAAATACATTAACAATTCAAGGGTTATATCCAGTTGGAATTTTCTGAAAAAAATTTTTTTGTTTTTGGAACGTACATAATTGGATTATATTGTTGAAAAAATTTTCAGCAATTCAGCAACTATTCTGGAAGATACGAAGCGTTGAAAAGTAGAAAGAATACACGCGTTTTTTTCAAAAACGATTTTTCTACAGTCGGTAACCACGATTTCTCAAAAACGGGTCAACCGATCGAATGGAAACTTTAACATAACATTCTTCAATTTATTCTCCAGGTGTCAATCGAAAGAATAAGTTTTCCGATAATTGCACACCCCGTATATGCGTAGCATAGGTGTGCTCTGCTCTCGGTACGCGTCAATGTAGTGACTGTGATGCATAATATGGCATCATGCGTCACTAATATTCGTTGAAAAATTGTCGGGTCTAGTTCATTAGAAAGAGGAATTTCACCGCTCAATTTAACCGTTGATATTTACAATAGAATATCGCGATTAGCAGATGTCCGGACTAAAATTCCCGTATGTCAACACATTAGAAAGAGGAATTTCACCGCTCAATTTAACCGTTGATATTTACAATAGAATATCGCGATTAGCAGATGTCCGGACTAAAATTCCCGTATGTCAACACAATCCCGGTCGCAATTCTGAACTATTCTTAACATTCTTTAACTATCCGCGCGTTCTATTACCATGTGATTTTACCAGCGCTCTACGGGGTGTGCTCTTTATGGTGCTTGGCCGTAAACTATTCTTAACATTCTTTAACTATCCGCGCGTTCTATTACCATGTGATTTTACCAGCGCTCTACGGGGTGTGCTCTTTATGGTGCTTGGCCGTAGTTTTATTTCTATTTTTATAAAACAATTTTTCACAAAAATTTTGGTAAAAAATCTAAATTAACAATGTTCTAGTGTATTTTTTAGGCTTGAAATTTTACAATAACCAATATACTTAATTTCGAAATTTCCAATCGATTTACAGATTAGTTGAGGAGAAAAAAATTCATAAAAAAATTGTAATTTTTCAATGCTTATACATGGGCTCTTATAGCAGCAACACATTTTGTCATATATAGATAATCGAATTTTTTCACACTGATATAAATTCAACTTTGAGCAACCAGAAACTAACATAAAAAGCTAGATAAACCTAGAATATAATAACATGTTTACAACACCCTGTTAACATCCAAACCCGCGAGCAAAATAAAGTTAAAAAAATTTTTTTTGAGGTTGACGAACGATAACTAAGATATCTAACTAATCCTAACCTAATTTGACGCGACTCCTAAGTTTTTTCAATACTTACACAACTTAAGTAGTCATTCAATTGCCTTAAATACCCAATTTTTTTTTTAATTCAAATAATAAATTTATATTATCCTTTAATCAGTATATTTAACAAAAAATATTCAGTTGCTATTTTGACTCATAAGTGACGCTAGAACCTCTTAAATATAGTCGTCATTTTGTAAAAAATTGAAATTTCGACTATTTCTTCGATCGATCCCTATAGATTTATCTATTCTCTAAAAAATCTGACCTACTTTTAAATTTCTGATAATCCAAATCAGAGATATCGTGGTTTTGGAGTGCGCTCAGAAGATCATCTGCAGATGCATATATACCAGATCAAAATTTTTACAAATTGTTAGTGCCATTGTAAATTTAGATATTGAGACTATAAACACCAATACTCTTTTTTTTGTATAAAATAAATTACCTTGTCTAAAAAAATTCATAAAAAAACGTCTTTTTCAATCTATAGCAACTAGATATAACCGGTTAAATTCAATTCTACAAAATGAAATAATCAATAAACATTAAAATCGATCAAAATATGTATAGATGAATTCATTATATCATCGAATGAATAAATAAACGCTTGTAAATATGCCTAAAACCTAATAACTGAAATATTATACTGGAAAAAAAAGTTTGTTTATAGTTTCTATAATTATATTTTTTATCTGTGTAAAGTGTGTCGAGCAACAATGGAGCGAGCACAGTGGCGTCTTTAAAAGCCTCATTTTATTTCATGTCAATCTTGAAGTGGAAGGAAGTGATAAGCAATTAAGCTTCCTAAGATAAATTCAAATTTACCTAATACCAATACAAACCTACTGCAAAATGTAAATTCAATTCTCACTGTCGGAAATGATGAAATTTCTTCTTGTAGCATCATCACGCCCCTCTTTATTTCACGAACTCTTTTATTCCCAGTAACGATCATTTGCATCTCATATTACCGTATCATTCGTCGACGTATACACATTAGACCTCTAGATCCCTCATATCCCTTCCACTTTGAGTAAAAACTCGAGTTTATGATTGCACATTCCATTTAAACACAATAGACCCACTTGAATTTCTTCTTATCGCATCGAATTCTCGAGTGGAACCAATTCGGGCATCGCGTATTTCAGAAGCAACCGCCACTGAGTACCGGTTTAAATTCTTGAAATTATGTCATAGTCTAAAAAAAAAAATAATTCATCAGGACAAATAAAAAATTAAAATCGTAACGTGTTTACGTTTTGTGGTGTCGAAACAAATTTTCACACGTCATGAAAGAAACTGTTTCCATAGTCAAAGGTAAGTTGACTTTATTCGCAAGTAAAACATTAAACCGACTAACATTGTAAAACCGTCATTTTCTCTAATTTCGATAAATAGTTTAAAAAGTGCATTTTTTCACTGAATTCATCTTACAAACTGTCATTTTTTTATTTTTTTTAATTCGTGAAGCTAAAGATTTCAAGTAAAACTGCCCCAATTTTTGTCATGTTGATAGACGACATTACCCGAGTAAAAATGATTCACACTCGAACGACGTTTAAACGGCACTCCAACAGCGCTCGGCTGAAAATTTATTCAAACGAATCTCGAACAGAGCTCGAACGGAGCTCAAAATTTATCCATTTTTAAATTTAATCTTCGAAGCGCCGCGCGTAAAACTCAAACGGCACTCGGATGACTCTCGAAATTTTACTGTTTCAAATGGCACTCAAAGGACACTCAAATGATGTATCGTCGGATATTGTTTCGTTGGAACTTAGAATATTTTTCGCTTCCTCGGACTTGGAATATTTTTCACTCCCTCGGACTTAGTTTTTTGTTGCTCTGGTGGACTATTTTCCGTCGATCGTTCTATGTATCATTTAGATAAACATCAAAGTGAGTTTTAATTTTCAACAAACGAGTATTATATTATTTGAACATTGTAAGCTTAATTTAATATATATATTCGTACACTACTTCAGGGCATCAATCACAGTATTTTTAAACGCAATATAAATAATGAAACAATCATTTCTGAGAATATTCAAATTTATTAACAAATAACATTTGGAACTTACATATAGTTATTATGGTGGATACTTG
>MVJL01009838.1:0-34230 GCA_002156465.1 Macrocentrus cingulum
GTCCTCCAATCATTTTCAACTATTTATTCAATTAATTAATAAATAATTAAAATTCTACGCTGGTAGAACGCCCCCAAAAAATCGGAAATCTATTAAAATCAATATAAAAAATATTTGCCACCGGATTCGTGTTTCTACAGTGCGTAGAAACGTCCTCCAATTATTTTTAGGTATTTATTTACATAATTAAAAAATTATTCATTTCTACGCCGGGTAGAACACCCCTAAAAATAAGAAAATCAATTAAAATCGTTATAAAAAATATTTGCCACCGGATTCGTGTTTCTACAGTGTGTAGAAACGCTCTCCAATCGTTTTTAGGGATTTATTCACATAATTAAAAAATTATTCAATTCTACGCCGGGTAGAACACCCCTAAAAAATACAAAATCAATTAAAATCGTTATAAAAAATATTTGCCACCGGATTCGTGTTTCTACAGTGTGTAGAAACGTCCTCCAATGATTTTCAACTATTTATTCAATTAATTAATAAATAATTAAAATTCTACGCGGGTAGAACGCCCCCAAAAAATCGAAAATCTATTAAAATCAATATAAAAAATATTTGCCACCGGATTCGTGTTTCTACAGTGTGTAGAAACGTCCTCCAATTATTTTTAAGTATTTATTTACATAATTAAAAAATTATTCATTTCTACGCCGGGTAGAACACCCCTAAAAATCGAAAATCTATTAAAATCAATATAAAAAATATTTGCCACCGGATTCGTGTTTCTACAGTGCGTAGAAACGTCCTCCAATTATTTTTAGGTATTTATTTACATAATTAAAAAATTATTCATTTCTACGCCGAGTAGAACACCCCTAAAAAATCGAAAATCTATTAAAATCAACATAAAAAATATTCGCCACCGGCTTCGTGTTTCTACAGTGCGTAGAAACGTCCTCCAATTATTTTTAGGTATTTATTTACATAATTAAAAAATTATTCATTTCTACGCCGGGTAGAACACCCCTAAAAAATAGAAAATCAATTAAAATCGTTATAAAAAATATTTGCCACCGGATTCGTGTTTCTACAGTGTGTAGAAACGTCCTCCAATTATTTTTAGGTATTTATTTACATAATTAAAAAATTATTCATTTCTACGCCGGGTAGAACACCCCTAAAAAATAGAAAATCAATTAAAATCGTTATAAAAAATATTTGCCACCGGATTCGTGTTTCTACAGTGTGTAGAAACGTCCTCCAATTATTTTTAACTATTTATTTAATTAATTAATAAATTATGAAAATTCCACGCGGGTAGAACACCCCCAAAAAATCGAAAATCTATTAAAATCAACATAAAAAATATTTGCCACCGGCTTCGTGTTTCTACAGTGCGTAGAAACGTCCTCCAATTATTTTTAGGTATTAAAAAAATCGAAAATCTATTAAAATCAACATAAAAAATATTTGCCACCGGCTTCGTGTTTCTACAGTGCGTAGAAACGTCCTCCAATTATTTTTAGGTATTTATTTACATAATCAAAAAATTATTCATTTCTACGCCGGGTAGAACACCCCTAAAAATCGAAAATCTATTAAAATCAAAAATATTTGCCACCGGATTCGTGTTTCTACAGTGTGTAGAAACGTCCTCCAATCATTTTCAACTATTTATTTAATTAATCAATAAATCATCAAAATTCCACGCGGGTGGAACACCCCTAAAAATAGAAAATTCGTTTAAATCAATATAAAAAATATTTGCCACCGGCTTCGTGTTTCTACAGTGCGTAGAAACGTCCTCCAATTATTTTTAGGTATTTATTTACATAATTAAAAAATTATTCATTTCTACGCCGGGTAGAACACCCCAGTTTCTACAGTGCGTAGAAACGTCCTCCAATTATTTTTAGGTATTTATTTACATAATTAAAAAATTATTCATTTCTACGCCGGGTAGAACACCCCTAAAAAATAGAAAATCAATTAAAATCGTTATAAAAAATATTTGCCACCGGATTCTTGTTTCTACAGTGTGTAGAAACGTCCTCCAATCATTTTCAACTATTTATTCAATTAATTAATAAATAATACGGGTAGAACACCCCTAAAAAATAGAAAATCAATTAAAATCGTTATAAAAAATATTTGCCACCGGATTCGTGTTTCTACAGTGTGTAGAAACGTCCTCCAATTGTTTTTGAGGATTTACCCACATAATTAAAAAATTATTCAATTCTACGCCGGGTAGACCACCCCTAAAAAATGGAAAATCTATTAAAATCGTTATAAAAAATATTTGCCACCGGATTCGTGTTTCTACAGAGTCCTCCAATCATTTTCAACTATTTATTCAATTAATTAATAAATAATTAAAATTCTACGCGGGTAGAACGCCCCCAAAAAATCGATAATCTATTAAAATCAATATAAAAAATATTTGCCACCGGATTCGTTTTCCTGCAGTGTGTAGAAACGTCCTCTAATCGTTCTTAAGTATTTATTGACAAAATTCAGCAATTACTAAACTTCCACGCGGGTGGAACACCCTTAAAATATATAAAATCAATCAAAACGACTATAAAAAATATCGGCCACCGGATTTGTCGTTTTACAGCTTGTAGAAACATCCTTCAATCATTTTTAAGTATTCGTTCACATTATTAGAAAATTATCGAAATTCCACGCGGGTTGAACACCCCTAAAAAATAGAAAATTAATTAAAATCACTATAAAAAATATCTGCTATCGTATTCGACTTTCCACAGAGTGTGGATTACTTGTAATTGCTTTTTCAGACACTTCTCTAGCTATTGCAGTATAGTTGCTCGCTCTGCGGATGGCCTCAGGACTTCGCGAATATCTATTTGAATTATGTAAACACATGAGATTTCCGGTATAATGAAAATAATAATTCTCTCTATGTTCAAATTACCTTTTTTAAAGAATTTATCAATTACTTACTTGTTCTTTTCGTTTCATCTGATGTTGTATCGTATTTTTATATACAATATCCAAGTATGATATTCGATATATATTCTAAAACAACTGTGTGCTGGTAACACAGAAATTTTTCCCGTTACCGAATAACAGTGCTGGCTCTCATCTCAAGTTGCCGGCAAAGTTGATATTTCATATTCTAATCGTATGGATGATTTCTTAACTACATTATATTATAGTATGTAAATGTTTTATCGATATCGTCAATTAGTTGTTGATTTTCTCAAACCGTATTGAAGTTTTCGACTTGTGGAAATCGTAAGAATTCATTGAATGAACCTCGTAATACATTATTATATGTTACTCAATACATACTTCTTTTTTTATTTTCCATGCTCGATCGTGGTTTTCGTTTAGACGTATATTATTTTTATATGTATAGGTGTGACCTCTATTGCTCTCTATTAATTACGAGTAAGGGTATAATATATGATTTCCGTATGTTGTCGTGGAATTTTTTTCTTATCATAAATTCGGTATTTTGTTCTTATTAAAATAAATTTTTTACTATATTTTATCTTGATGACACCTCTCAATTCTCTTTCGCAAGTGTATTTCCACTTATAGCTATTTCTTTGATCGTTGAAAATGATTAATCATTTCTGCATTCACTCCCCACATCTATCGTATGCTAAATCATCTATAAATTAAGTTTAATAAATATGAACTAGATTATTGTATTTGCGTTTTTACCTTCGGCATATACACCTGTTAATGTTTTTCTTCGATAAAAATCGATTTTAATTTTTTTTTCTTCGTCTAAGCAAATCACTATAAAATATTTTCTATCATAAACATAATCTTGTTTCAGCGTAAAATTATCTTATTAATATTTTAGTCATAAAAATTTCAAATTTTCATGAATTCAATTCAGTTTTAAAATTTTGTCGAAAAATAAAAACAGATGATTATAATATAAGGGCATTTAAATTAAAAAATAATTGAAATTAATTCAAGACCATGAAAAAAACTGAAAAAATCCCTGCTTGTGAGTATATTGAGGTAAAAATTTTGACAAAGAAGTTGAGACATGAGTTGTGACAGCTGTGATCATCAGAAAAAAAAATCATTTAATCATTCTTCTTGTCAAATATTAAATAATATCTAACATCAACAACAAACAAAAAAAGCACAATGAATGATTTTTCCTGTTTTTAAATACTCGCAAATAAAAATATATATATAATCGTGTAAAGATGGAGGGTTACTGCCATTATCATCCCCTGGGGGCCGGGACGCATTACACGGTAAACCACGCCAGTGCAGTGACCATACATATATTGAGAGGGTTAAAATACAAGCTCTGCTCTCTCACAGGGTAACAATCCATAAAGCAATTAAAGCCGTGGAGGCATGAAAAAAGTGGGCACATGATGAGATGAATAATTGGATGAAAAACAGTCAGTTGCGGCGGGGCTGATAACTATATGGGACCTCGGCGGTGTGCATTTTGGAAGGAGCATTGAGCCCGACTCAATTGACGAGCCCGCGCGTAAAAGAGAGGAGGGCATGTGTGTGGCTCTGATGCTCACTATATTATTGTACTTTGCGCAAGTGTGCTCGGTCTAGTGAATTATCACGGTGTGGCATGGGAGGGTGATGAGAGGAAAATAACGAAAAAAAGGAGAAAACAAAACTCACCAACTAATAAAGGATAGCATTCTGAACCGTGGTAAAACGCGAGAATGAGATGACAAACCTGGGGTAGGCGTTGCCTCTCTGATGCCGCACGGCGCAGTCCGGTCCAGCAGATGTTGGAGCTGCTTTTACCCTCTTACAGATGCAAGGAGGCATGGCATCCACATCACGGGTGTTACCCTGGGGGTTAACGCCCCGTTACGCCCCTTGGCGGCCTTCCACCGTCTCTTAGCAGCAGACGCACCGCGACAACCAAGTGGACAGCTAGCGGTCGAAGCACTACCAGGCCAAGACACTTGTCATATTCCACCAACGTAAAATTCGAGTTTTATTATTATATTTCAAACAAATCTTTGTCAAGTTAATTATATATATTTCATCATATTGTTACGCGAGTGATATGTTTCAATTGTGCATTAATTGTGCTGTTTTTATCAATTATAATGACAATTGTGAACTGGTTGATTGATTTACAAGCTCATAAATGTCCATTATATGCTATCAATCAAAATATATATTAAATTTTAAATCATGAAGGTGAAATTATGTGTGATTAAACTCATCCTAATGGAATTTATAAACAATATAAATAATGTGTACTACTGTGATGTTGATGATATCAATGTGGTATTGCCAGGTTACAACTGTATTAATCAATACATTTTATCAGGATGTTATTAGTAAATAAAATTAGGACAGTGATGCGTTTTATTATAATTAAACGACATTAAATCACCTCTAGGACAAAAAAAAATCTAATAAAAGGATAAAAGAAAAATTCGCGAGAGGAGAAACCGAAATGCAAAGACAATTGGCGAACTAATTGCCGGCTAAATACTTAATTGGCATGGAAGCCGTGCAGCAGTACATAATGGCTCGACTGGAGGATGAAAATCACCGGGGTATTAAGGAGAACAGTGGGAAGGATCACGATATGTCGGATTGTGAGAGTGAAACAAGTGAAGTGCTGAGCGTCGGCAGTGAACCTACACCCTCGGCGGCCGACAGTCCAACAGTGGCCGAGACTAAGGACTACGATAGGCCCGAATTTATGACTGATTTAACGGCTCAAATATCCAGTCATGTTGAGAAGAATAAACGAGCAGTTAGTTTAACATCATCGCGAACACCATCTCCATCGCTATCCAATGCTTCCAGCAGCTACAATCACAGTCCACAGAGTTACAGTAGCTTTCATAAACATCCGTCGTCACCGACATTGGTGTCTGCCAGGTCGCCAGGCTCGTGCAACTCCACGGCAGCACTGTCTCCACCACGGACCGATGTGCCATTTGAGAGCCCGACGGTTTCCAGGTATCAGACATCAGCACCAATTCATCAGTCACACCAGCAACATTTATTATCCGCACGGTATGCAAGCAGGGACTCTGACAACATTATGGATTATTTATCGAGTTCTCTGCGAGTACCGGCGGCTCATCATGCGCTCGGCGAGCTCCAGCGAACCACCAACGTACCTCTAGTGTCAAGACTAACCCTATCACCGCCGTCTTTGTCAGCGACGTGCCAACCCCCCACTCCCACGGTCTTTCATTCAAGCCGAGACCCACGGGAAACGTCACTTCTTGTTCATCCAGCTCATATACAGACGGTGTCGCATTCTCTGCTGCATCAAAACCCGCAGGTTCCTCTGGTCCCGGCCATTCTTCATCATCATCATTTGCACCGGGACAATCCGCCAACGATTACCCAGCACAGATTGACCACCAACAAGTCTGCTGATTCATCGTCGCGTATCAAGGATCCGGATGATCCCACCTCACCCGTTGTCACTGATGATCAAGAGATGCGACCGGCTTTTTTACCCAGTAGCAGCAGCAGTATTCTGCAGAATAATCATCGAAATGGCACTCGTAGTAATGGCAATAATAATGATATTCAGGGGAATTTAAAGTTCAGTATAGATAATATATTGAAGGCTGACTTTGGTAGAAGGATCACTGATCCCATATCGTTGAAAAAGTCAAGATCGAAGAAAAATGTACAAAGGCCCATTGATCTCACCAAAGACTATCTTGAATCGTCATCCGAGAACTCGGAACGATCCTCCGACTTGACAAGTACTAACTTATCATCGGCTGCAACACCGTCCACGACACCTGTAACTAATGGTTCCTCGTCCGGCACACCCGCCACTGAGCCTGCTAAGCAAATGCTTTGGCCCGCTTGGGTCTACTGCACCAGATACTCGGATCGGCCATCCTCTGGTTAGTTGGATACTGTTGATTATTTTTTTAAATTCTTTTTAATGTCTGTATAATATTGTTTAGCCCTTAGTTGTCAGGTTTAAATAATTAAATGACTTGTTTATGGATAGTAATCGATACTATGGATGTTCTTGACAGTGATTTTATGATGGAAAAAAATAGATATGAGTTTTTTGATGCCTGGAAAAGATCAATTATTAATCAATTCATGCCTTTTTTGTTTGTATTCAACGTTGATCATTAATTTATTTTGTTAAATCATCGACATTGTGACTTATCGAGATATTTTACGGTGTGTTTAGGGTCGTTTTTTTAATGAAAAAAATTGTTTTGCGTTGTTTTATTCTTCTGAGGATGAATTTATTTATATTTAAAGGTTTTTGGAGAATTTTTTAAAAATATCTGCTGAGTATTTAAGGTCGTTTTTTTGATGGAATTTTTTTTTTTTTTTTTCGTTTTTTCATTGGTTTGAAAATGATTTGTTCAGGTTTTGGGAGGATTTTTGTGTCGAAAAATTTTTTTTTTCCTATAGAAGGTATATTGAAACACAGGCATGCGCACTCGGAGAGGGTTATATTTCGCATATTTATTGTTTGAAGTCTTGTAAACATTTACAAAAAGTTTTATTTATTTATTTTTCATAGTATTATACTGTAAACCGATGAATTTATCGAGTTTAGGTGATTTAGTATTTTATTATTTAAATATTATGAAGGGTATATTTATGATAGTAAATGAAAATCAATCAGCAATGACAGAAGAAATATATTTAATGAAAAAAAGTCGATTATTTGGAAAGTTTTAATGAGATTACCTCCTAAGAGGGTTCAAAGTATCGCGAAAACTGTAGATCGGCTGCACTGGAATGTTAAGTATTTATTTTTTTGATGGATTATACAGTCCATTAAACACAATTGACTTTACCGTCGAATCATTTAAGGGTTTTACGAAAGAAAAATTACTCATTTAATGATTATTTTTTACCTTATTTTAATTTTTTTTACTAATATAGTATTTTTATTTCTTTACAACTCAGTCAGGGAGTTGTCAATGTGTTTAGATACTTTTTAGACACTTTATAGTAATTTCTACGTTTTTTTAAAGACAAATACAAAGTAATAGTCGGGCTGATGAAGGTAGAACTTGATGATGAGACTCATTGACTGCCCATCAGAGACTTCACTCGCTTTTGCATAGTTAATTCGCGTAATTCTGACTAGATGATTACTGTACGATGACTAATTTACATAAAGGTATATACTTTGATAGTAACACTATGTATATGAAGACGCGGAAATGGCCTGAGAGAATGTGCGAGATATAAACAGCAGAAAAGCCTATTATTACTCTTGGGACGGAAATGAACCTGTCATCGAGTCTACTCTCATGATGTGTTTATAGTTCTTCTTCTGAGCTGCCATTTATGCTAGTTGATACACAAATGACGTGTTGCATGGAAGAACACAAGATGGACATGCCTTTGTTGTCAAACAGTCATCATCACACTTTTTAAGTGTTTGGTTATAAATTTTTAAACATTTATGCCATTTTCTAAATTTTAAACTCACATGAAACGACAACTTTACTTTTCTATTGACTCAAAAAAATATACATGTATTTTTTTGGACCCTTATTTATTAATAAAAAATATCAATAAAAGGCGGCAGACATTTCCGGACGAGATTTTGAAGATATATTTCTTTCCTATAAAATTCATGTGTTATAAAAACGAAAAATGATTTTTTTTTGGTTGGAAAAAATTTAATTTGTTTCGTTATAGAAGTTTAATTGAATGATTCAATTAATTTTTATATATTTCGACTTTAAAACTTGTCGAAAATTCGTTTAAAATACACGCGCGATTAAACAGTATATTGTTCTAAACAAAAACAAATAAAATTGCCATGTAGGTAACTTTATAATGTGTCCCGTTTCAATATATATGAAATACGAACACAGTTAACGAGCCAATTCCAACTGCGACATTTCTCGTCAGTGTATTCATCGCTCGTTGCAATCAGGATGGACAACGACTCGGCGAGCAAGTCGTCTATCCATTTACGGTTGAATCAACAAACCTTTATTCACAGATCTCTTCTGAGACGACGCATTTACCTGAACTTGTGTAATCAAGCTTGATATACCTCGAGAAAAATCATCAGTCGCTTGATCTTCAGCCGTGTTTGTACCTATAAACTAAAAAACATGGAAACCGAAAATTTAATCCTCTAATAAAAAAACAAAAAAAAGATTTTTTATTCGTGGTTGTACGTAAAAAATATATTTTGGGACATTTGGGGACAATGTTTAAACACTAATTTTTTGAAAAAATTAATTAATTATTTAGTTAAAACATATAAAGATTAGAGAAAAAAAATTCATTGATTTTTATAAGGAATAAATTAATGAAATATACATTATATTAATTTTTGAGGGATGAAAAATAAATGGGCATTAATAAGAGTGGGATTTTTTTATCTCACTTGGGGTGCTCAAAGCTAATGAGAAGTAGGAGTAATAAAACCTCTAATTATCTCGTTGATTCTTCGTCCTATTGAATTTAATATCCATACACTGCGCGAGAAATTCTAATGATCATATATTACGATCAATGCGTGGTTGATTTAATGAATTCAAGGCGCCAATCCTTGACGATCATCGTCGTTTTTATATTCAAATCAAGCGCAACAATCATTTGATATCATTCACTGATGTTCTCGCTCAAAAAAAATTTTTTTCTAATTTTTTTTTTTCATTGATATCCTGAAAAAAAACCGAATTAGATATTATAGACTCATTGTCACTTGAATAAAGTTTTTCTAACACCAAAAAAAGCTGAAAAATTTTAACTTTGAGGCATGGAAGTAATTTCAATGACTATTTTTTGCTACCCTACTTATATAGATCTTTATGGGTGGAAAATATATTATTTATTTATTTTTAACTGCCAAAAATCATAGCTATAATATTTTTTCTCACCTATTTACCTCTATTCTTTAATAATCGATTGAATTCTGATTTTTAATCGTCTTTCCGAATTTATAATTAATCATAATTATTCGCGGACGGGCTTATACAATAACAAAAAAAGTAAAAAACCAAATAAATGAGATGGTATTTTGAATTATAAGTTGCGCGAGAGAGAAGCTCCTTAATCCACACACAAGTTGGTTGTAAAGTCGTCTTTTCCCTCGACGATGAGAATGCGACAGGTTCCAAGAGGGTAACTGTCTGCCATCAGGCGAGAGGAGCGATGAGCACAGATCCGTCAAGATTTTTTGCTCTGCTGCAGTTCTCAGCTACCTCGAGGCTATATTCTTTAAGAGTCGAGAACGCGCGTGTACATCCCGTCGTCCCATCACCATCAAGCTCATGATCATCGTCATGTCCCTCGTTTCTGATTGTGTCTTCTGCGAACAATAAACTTTATATGGTTGATGCGGCGATCGCCAGGCTAAATAGCACGCAGACAAACAACCAGAGACATTACTGGGATATTGAGATCAATTGAACATTGAAATATAATTACAAATATATCCACATACAGTATTAATAATGCTTATACAGATTTATGCACACACGAGCCAAGTTGATAGAGCGATTTTGCTCGAATGTATACAGGCAAGTATAGGCTGTCGGTCTCAACTTAACCCGAATGAAACCAGTCTGTGGCTGACAGAGCAAACAGACCCACAATTTTCTCAATGACCCTGGTACTTAAGCAAAGTAACCGTTGTGGTAACGGAGCCACGCGGCTGGCGATTAGTTCGAGAGAACACTCCTCGACGAGAAGAGATCACCCGGCAGGCTGCTATCGCTTTAACGGCAGCGCTACAACAATTTCTACTCCTCCTTTTCGCCTCCACCTTCTCTCATTCTTCCACTACTACTCTTATTGATATGCAACTCGCACGCGTCGTGTTTTAATGAAAATCATCGCTCCAACAATTTCACAATATACAGTTGATGAAACGTAACAATTGTTATTTTATCCCATCACAATTAATTGCTTCAAATCTTGGTTTACACATTGATTTTTTTTAACTTGGAATTTTATTTTTTTCGTAGGATATTTTATGAAGATTTGTTGTTGGATATCTTTGTGCTAGGTTTAAATTGGCCGTGTCGATCGCTATACATTAGCCAGAGTATATATATTGATCGGAAACTTGGTTGATGGATAATGGCCGATCTGCATCGATCGCGTGTTGACTACACTCTCTGACGATGCTATAAATGGGTTGTATAGGTTTAAATTATTATTTCACCACTTTTCACAGAGATTTAGGATATTATTAAAGTTGCAAAATGAAAATTATTGTGGTTGAATTAATAACAGGGTTCTGAAAATATCTTAAAAATCATCATATGCCAGCTTATTATATATATCGACATGGGCGATGATCCATTCCAGTATTTGCGGATATCTTGAAGGATGTTTTTAATTGTTTATCTCATTAACTATTAAGTTTAAGTGAAAAAATGTAGAGATCTATTTTCTTTTAAATTTTATTTTTCAACTTGTTTGTTTCAAACTTTTTTCCCTGCGATATCAATGGTTTAAAAAAGTTTTACTGTCTGCCAAACTGCCTTGTCGATACATAAAATTATTTTTAGCGCTACCTTGCGCGCTTTATTTCGCTTCTTGACATTAATTCCTTCAAAAAATGGAAAAACATTAATAAATGAAAGATTACATGGATTATCGATGGGAAAAGATAGATTGTTGGAATTTTATCAAATCTGGCGTGGTTATAATTTTTTCAAAGTACATATAAAGTGATCTATTGCATGTTGAGACCCAGTTTTCATTATGTAGTGAAGGTCTTTGATACTTGGACATTAGTATCAGTATAAAATCCATTAAAGGAAATTTATTGCCGAGGTTGTGTATATACCTATACATTTTTTTCATTGACATGCGGTCATGAGTATATATAGGTATACAGTAAATTAATACTTGAAATCATATTTAGATAAAATCGAAACTCAATGTCAATCAGAAAAACAATAAATTTGATGTCTTTTTTCTCAAAAATCTAAATCAATAATCAATAAAAAAATATTTGCGAAATATAACTAACAAAAAACTTTATTTTTGCGAAAATTGATTAAACTTCGTCGATAATTCTTAATATAAATTTTTCACGAATAAATATAGGATTTAATTGATACTTCAAACAATAAAATACCGACTTTCTGAGAATTTATCAGAAAAATGTTGAATTTTCATAGTTGAACGTTTTTTATTATGAAAAAAACAGATGTACTGTAATGCACTCTGTGCTGCTGAAGTTGCTTTTATACTAAATGAGTCTTTTTCTCCTCGTGCTCAAGTAATTGTTAATTGTTTGTAATTTGACGTGTGTGCGATTCTTGCGAATGAGACGACAGTTTTTTGAATGAATGCACGCTACTCGGCGTACATATATACTCGTTATTTTATATCAAAGTACGCGGATGCGAATCGAACGTGGAACATTGTGTGTGATGCGATGAGAAGAGAGGGAGAAAAGTCGATTTACTGTGGCACGCGGAACGACGTTCCACGATGAGAATAAATGCTGCGGATGAATGGTGCGGACAACTGGGATGGTACTCTCGTCGGCAAAGCGCGATATATTGCGCCTCGCTCCCTATAGCCCCCCCCCCCTCTTTCACGCGATTGTTGCTGTAAAAATGTAATAGCACGCCGAAAACTTTCGATCCCATCAAACGAATTGGTTTCGACTCTTCCAAGCAAGTAATTATTCGCGCGATTGAACAGACATTGAGAAGAGAAAAACAAGGCTATACAAAATACAAGTAGCTTATCTATACAAAAGAGTGTGCGAACCATTTTCAAGTATATAAATATAGCACAGTGTCATTATAGTCACATTTATAGTGACAATTTTTGTTTTAATAATTGCAAGGAAATTTATCTCGTGTTCTACTGACAGCGTGCGATTTGCTCCGATAAATAATGATCATTGATTCTAGTGCACAGCACACACACGTGATTTAGTGCACGTTTTTCCCACAATATATTTTATCAATTACTTTTTTACAAATGAAATTTTTCATTCATGATTATATAGTGATATAAATTCTGGAATGTTAAAAAAAAAATTGATTACTAATTTTTGTGATTTAATTATAGTGTTTTTCATCATTTTTAAAAAAAATTTTTTAGTTTAGAAATTTTTAAGTACCTTGAAAACATGTTTTTCGGTAGTATAAGTGATGTTGATGATTTTTTTTTTTTCGGAATTTTTAGTAGTAAATGTAATTAATGCGCATTTTTCCTGTCCCCTAAATTTTTTTTAGGCTCTGGAAAATATTTTAATTCAAGCCCTCTGTGTGACGACAGGAGCATATTTAATTACTTTGAACCCTATAAAAGTCTTGAGCGTAGAGAATTAATACGTTACGCTTGACGATTCTTCTTGGTAATTGAAGAAAAAAAATTTTTCGTGCTTCAAATATAAAACATAGATATTTTTGAATTTAGATTGCGAATTTTTCTATATAGATACATTTTCTTAATTTTTAAATTGGTATATATATCTGTACAAAAAAATTAATTTGAAACTCTAGTAAATTTTTTAATCATTATAGCAATGTGTTTTTGACTTCCTTGACAGTATAGCAATTATTGTCAGATTTAAATTTTTTCACGTCTAACCTAACACCTATTTAATGTAACAGTAATTTTTTTTTCACATCTTTCATATCATATATCACATTAAAAAAAATTCAGATGCAAAAAAAAACCTTTCTATCTTTTTTTTTTCTAGATTATTAAATTTTTTTTACTATACTCTGAAATACGTTTTTAAATTTCAATTAAATTTTTTTGATTTAATATTAAAGTTGTATAGAGAGACATGAAATATATACAATCACAAAGCCCACTGTCTCGGCCGACTTTCCTGCGCACTCACACGCGCTAGATTGACCTCATGAGGTCATCCACAAACACCGATTTGCCGGACTAGATTGAGAGATATACACTAGCGGTGCGAGATGGTGTGACAGGACCGGCGAATGTGTATCTCATATTTACAATCAAGCGATATAAGTAGTCGTGTGCACAGCAGCACTGAATATGTGGAATCTTTGTGTGTGTGAGCCAGCGCGTAGTAGAAACAGAATCAGGAGTGCTCGTATATGCGTGCTCCCGCGAGCGTTTCCACATAGAGGGGTTAAGGGGAACTTTTTCTGGTGGGGGCTTGAACTCCGCGTGCGGTCTCTTCTTCAACGGACCACCCAAGTAGACCAGCTTACGCTCAGTCTCAGTGTGTTGAGTGTATCTGTATAGCTCATGCACACGCCAAGTCTGACCGATTGAACCAACACTTCTTTGCCATACCTGCGCCTGTGTACTTGCATTACTCGAGACATCGTGTGTCGATATTTACGTTTATTTGTGTGAACATAAATTGCAGGCATTTTGGCACAATTAATATACACTACAAATAGAATTTTTTTTTCTTCTTTTTCGTTCTTCCACGATTTATGATGCAATAAAATTAGTTATTAAACAGTATGACACAAGGCTTAATGCAATATTATATTTGATTTTCCTTCTTGAAAATAATTTTTATATCAATCTTCTAACCGAACTGACATGAAGGATTGACATTAAGTAACTAAAATTTTAAATTATTTATTTTTTATATTTTTATGAGGGCAAAAGAATTTTTTTCGTCGCATTGAAAAAAATTTATAGGCTTATTACGTCGGTATTTAGTTGGGGAAGAAAGTTTTCTAAGGAAAAGCAATAAGTTAATTTTTGTATTACAATCATTATAAAATTTTTGCAATGCAGTAATAAAAATAATTTCATTACAAATAGTGAAGAAAAAAAAAATTTAAGAAGATATTATTATAAGATGGAACAAAAAATTATGAAACAAAACTTTCAAAACAAAATTATCTGATTTATTTCAACATATGTGCGAGACAAAATTTTTTTAATTAGAAAATAATGGTTAGCCTTGCATGAACAATAAAGTCTTGATAATGAAATATTGCCTCTTGCTCAATTAATGAAAGTTGACGTGTACATCAGATAAATTAATTAATTATCCTAATAATGTATATACGTTTAGAAATATGCGTAATTATATTTTTTTTAGAGACCACACAGTGCCGAAAATAGTTAATTTAAGGTAAAAAGAAAAGTATACGCAATTTTATTGACATATTGTTTTCATATATGAAAATTCAGTTGTCATATAGTTATTAAAGCAGGATATTGTTTTTAATTATAACAAAATCTAAATGATTTTGATATTTTAAATTAGAATACTTATTTTTGTACAAATTTTATTTGAAATAAAACGTTATTATTGACGATATTCGCTTAGTTTGCGCGGTAACTAGATTTTTTTAGTAGAGTAACCTACGTTAGGTCAGCCAAAAAAGGTTATTTTCTGTTTTTCAGTTGAATTAACTTTAATTAGCTTCAATAATAAATTTCGTAATGTTTTTGAGGCAAAAAAATTTTTTTTTTGTTTTTTAATTTTTCAAAGGCGGATCCCTTGTAAATCTTGCGATTTTTCGGACTTTTTTTAGTTTTTTGCTGATAACTCAATAACTAAGCGAGATAACGAAAAAAATTATAGATGTAAAATTATTGGGAATAAAATTTGCCACAAAAAATGTCAAATAATATTTTTTGATACTTTGCTTTGTTTTCGAAATATTTTGAAAAAAAAAATTTTTCAAAAATCGGTAATATCTCAAAAACTAAATTAGATATAAAAAAAGTTATCAGACACTTTCTGTAGAAAATTTAACCCTCTATCATTTCACTCGAATGACATTTTCTGTTATCTCGATTATTTCGCGAGTTATCGCCAGAAAACTGAAAAATTCACGAAAATCACAAAATCTCCAAGGGATACCCCCCTTTGAAAATTTGATGAAAAAAAAATTTTTTTTTTATCTCAACCAAACTTTCAGAAATTCATCCTAGATATGTTCTCATACTATATTACACATGTTATTACATATTAACCACCGGAAACATGAATAACACTCAGCAATTCTTGACATTTATAAATTTTTTTCGAACATTCGCTCGTTCACTTCTACTCATAAATACACTAATGCCATTTTTATGCAAATAAATAGTATTATTCTTAAATATACATTCTTCTTTTTAATTAACACTATTGTTCAATAAAAATTTACAACTTTATTGAATTTTAATTGGCGTTCAAGTTTTAAATAAATTCATAAAACCTGGTTGTAATAGAGTTTTAAATTGTCAATAATTCGATTGAATAATGATTCTAATGGTTTTTAACTTTTTTATATAAACTTTCAAGATACTTTGACCATCAGCTATAGACCATGATACACGCATCCCGTATAAATAACACACACTTTAATTACACAATAAAGAGTCGTCGACGATATACCGAAGAATTGATCGCAGCAACTTATACAAGGCGTATATATACACGTACCAGACGTATCATTACTCGCATAGTTATGTCTTAATTAATCTCGTATTTCCGGTTGGCAAGAATAAATCTACCGCTAATCCTTATTCATATGAATATATGAAAAAAATTATCGAAGCATACAATATCTGACTGAAGTGTGGTCTCATGAGAATGTATTCCTATATTTATATACATTGGTAGGTTAGCAGTTGATGTGCGTAGGCGAGTCAAATGTTAACAACCACGTATATAGACATAGAAACTGCCGAGTGCGGATATCACACGTAGGCGTACCCATTGCTTCAGCATTATGACTTCATTTTGCCACGCGACTCGTCCACTCAAGTGCCTCGGATATTGAAATAATTAGTTCCTGCGTCAGATGCAAATTTTTGAGCATATAATTACAATTTTTGTTGATGGAACAGCTTAAAAATTTAACAATTATTTCTTTTAAATAATTTTTTTATCACAAAATTTAATAATTTAATTCATAGACCAGACTGACAATGTCTATATGATTTTAATAATTTGTTTTTTCGCAATAATTATCACAATAAAAAAATTTAATTGAAGAAATTCTAATTAATCAAGTATTGAAATCAATATTAAATTATATTTTTTTTTAATATTTTAACGTGTTGAACGATTTAGAAATTGAAATTAATTAAATTGAAAATTTTTGCGACAGTGAAAATAATTAATTTAAATGTTAAAATTGTATGTTTCGTCAAATTTAGATGGGTGGGCCATCTGAATATAAGTCTTAATTATGAATTTAGTTTGTTTTTCATAGAAGAGATTGATATTAATTTAATATAGCCTAATGGGCGTGTTGTTTTGCTTTATTTAATTGGCGTGTGTGGCGATGCAGAGGAAGTGCGAGGCGTACACACACACGATGTTTCGTGGAAAATTAGAAGGGGGAAAATATCCGCCTTTTGAAACGAACTCGTGCATGGAAAGGATGATGGTATATATAACGAGTAAACGATGTGAGAGGTGGTCCACAAGAGTATCAAAGAGAGGCGAAGAACCATGACTCCACGAGCGGACCCGCTTGTGGCCCGTCGTAACTCAAGTCTAGTTAAGGGAGCCATAATTCAGTGGATAGAACACCAAGTCGACGTTTACTTCAAACGGCTCATAAATTATACGTGCGAGTTTTTCATTTTCGCGATACCAAAACGCGTCGATTGGTCGCATCAACTCCCTTCTTCACTCATTATATACACTCAAAAAAAAAATTACACAGTCAAAGTTCTATATACTTTTAGAATATCTCTGTGTGCCAAAATATTAATTGAAGTAATTTACCGCATGAACAAAATTATATTTCATTAATTAAAAATTTTTTTCAATCATTTTTGAGGATGGAAAATTTTTTTTTTTAGTTGTAAAAGTGATTAAAAATAAATAGTTATCGATGATAAATTTAGATTTCATCGGTTAAATTGATTTAATATTGAAATAATCACAGTTAAAAATATTTTGTCATTTTTTTGGACAAAAAAAAAAATTTAAGTAAATTTTTTTATTATTATTTTTCGAGAAAAAATTTTTTTTTCTTTGATATTTGAATGAAATAATACAGCAGATAAACGTTCAGATGTATTATATTGATAAAAAATGAGATTGACAGCGATGACCGTTGGTGAAAGTAACGAGAAAATTAAAACACTGCATGGTTAGATATCTAACCTTCAATTATAATAATTATGTATCTGTATGATAAGTTGGACACTTGGTTGCATGCGAACTATACCATCACTGATAACACAGATTGATTACAATATATCACGCGTGTCGCAGCCGGACTTGGCTACTGAATTCTCGTAGACGTTAATTGCCCTGAAATTCTTCAGCAGATAAAATAAAATAATCTACTGAAATACAAGTCGTCTGACTAGAGTCTGATGTATCCACTAAAGGACCTTGCATCAACATATACATATATAGTTTATATACACTCACACACCGCGTGAAGTCCCATTCCCGTCATCTCAGCGGCTCAACATTTAACAATCATTACCATCATCCCAATCGAAATATTTGCCTCACTATAAGATTATTCCAATTTAAGCCTCAACAATCGAACTTTTAAAAATTAATATCGCATAAATAATTCAACTAATTGCGTCAAAAAAAAATGAGAAGAGTTTTTTTTCTATAAAATAATTATTGTTACAGTTTCAACAAAAAATTTAAAAATTGCAAAGAGTAAATGCACTTTTTATTTTGAAAAAAATTCGGAAAAATTAAGAAAATAAAATATAAACGAGGAAAAAAGTCGATTTTTCGACATCAATCTTTAAGAATAATTTTTTTTACTTGGATAATAAATTTTGTAATTAATTTTTAAGCGTAAAATAAAAGGTTGTTAGTTAGTAGAGAATATTAGACTGTAGAAATGTGGATGAAATTTTTTTTTGCGACATTGATAGGGTAGATTGATCTCTCGGGGTTGTTGGGGGCATCCTCCGAGTGAACTTGGCAATTGGCAGAAGGGGTAAATAGTGCGACAGAGTGCTGAGGCAGTAGGTAAAGGGATTGAGATGAGATGAAATAGTTTTCGGGGAGCCACAGAGCTGCCTAATGTATGCCGTGGGCTAGCACGGTGGTCTCACAGCGCAGTGTGGGTGGTCCGCATTCTCCTCTTTCTCCTCCTTCTGATTTCTCTCCTTCTCTCACCAGTATAGCCACTGCTACACGTATATACTCTCTATAAGACACAACTCCTCTTAAGCTAAGTGCGCTACATGCATTCTATTACGTCACACTTATATACGTATGTATATTTAACTTGGTGTGCCTTTAAATCCCTTTTGCTTATTTCACTACTCACTCCAACGCAAATTATACTTTTTTTTTTGTGGCTTTCTTTCCCCTCTCTATTCATTTCTCATCCATCTTGTAATGGGATAAATGCTTTACTTTTTTTAACCTCTGACCTTTCTATAAATATTTCAAGCGGAATGTGGGGGCCTCATTCCTCTCAATCAACTCTGCAAACTGTCCCCTTAATTTTTATCCTGCAGATATGATTCAGATTTACTGCACAAGACCATTAAAAAAAATTTTTATCACTCTATCCGCATTGAATCAACTCTTTAAAATAATTATTTAAAATATTTTTAGTTGAAAAATATTTCATTATAAATTTTAATTATTTTTCATCTGACATTGATTAAGATTTTTTTAAAATTTTTGATAATAAAATTTAATTAAAAGAATTATATTAGGTGTTTTTTAATGAGCATTTAGATTGGTATTTATTTAGGAATTTTTATAGGATTTTGAAAGCTTAAAAAAATTTTTTGACCACGTTTATAAAATATTCATTTGGTTTTTTAGTTGGATAAATGTTTTGAATTGATGCAGCGAGAAAATGTGTGGATGAAAAATATTTCTGAGAAATTTCAGATATAATAATACTCGAAAAAAAGGAATTGTTATAAAAAGTTGTATGTATATGGTCCAATGGTTATATGCATATATTCGTATATATAATTTAGTTCCTAATTCTCATCACGATCTTTCAGGCGGTTTTTTTTCGCCTTTGCTTTGGCGTCATTCTGAGAACCTACCATTCCAGTCCAATGGCCCAAAGAGAATATAACGGTCCCGCACTCTTGGTTCTTGATGAAGACGTTTCTCTATGTTAAGAGAAGTTTGACGTTTTTATGGTTCAGGCTTTAGCTCCTTTTTTTTCATCCTCGTTCTCTCTCTTGTTCCCCCTTTTATCCACGAAATACTCGGATATGTTGATCCACCGCTGTCTGGCATATATGAGAGAAAAATCGAAAATCTTCATTCTGCATCAAAACTGTAACTTCTGTGCAATTTTAATTTTTTTACTTGCTCAAAAAATGGTAAAATTGCCATATTTTATTGATATATTGTAGTTTTTTATTCTGCTAATTAGTTATAAATGTATATTTAAAAGTTTGAAGGCATTTTTCCAACTGTCGTTATGCGAATTTGATGAATAATTCGCGAAGAAATGTTGTAGGAATATTAAATTTGCCTTATTGTAGGTTAAAATGTATATTTGAAGGCAAAAGCATCGTACATTGAGGTCTATAGACAGTGGGTAATGCACGTATTATGTTTCATCGACCTAAAATCGATTTCTGGGGGATTCAGCGTATAGAAATTACTGCCAGAGCCACGCGCGACTCGGGTGGTCTTTCGAATGAGTGCGAGCAACTATATTAGCCTGATTCTAGAGTTTTTTTCCCGTTGTTTTTGGGGAATATTTAAATTTTCTTATTGTCTTGAATTAGTTGGATATTGTTGTTTGTATAGTTGGTGGAAATTTTAGGAATTTTTTTTTACCAGGTGATTATGGTGTTGCATGGGACAAATGTAACACTATATGGCCCGCGCGACATCACGATGAATATGTATGGAAAGAGAAAGCAATAGTTGACATTTACAAAAGACCAGTCAACTTGTTTGATGTTTTTTGGAGGCTTAGAGATATATTGCTGATGCTACATCACTGATAAGAATGAGATATTCTGAGAACAACATTTTTTTTTAGTAAAAATCACTCTAGGCTTTGAGTTGATTATTTTTAATTTGGTTTTTCAACTTATCAACAACAAAAGCACTTGCAATATTTTTTTTAATCATCATTCAATGCTAGAAAATCCATTTATTTACTTTTAATTCTTTGAAAAACAAGTTTTTTCCTCTAAATTTGGACATTTTTTGATTTTTTTAAAATTTTATACCTATTACATTTATTTTGAATATTTTTATAAAAATAAATATGGTTTTAATGATGGAGTTTTTTTGTTAGAAAGTTTTTTTCGTCAAGTACTAAGATTATTTTTTATTTTGTGAGTATTTTTTTGGAGAAAAAAAAAAAGAGAAAAGTCACGCGAAAATAGAGTATTAATATGAGGGAATTAAAAAAAATTATGGTTCACCTTAGTGATTATTTAATTGATAGTAATTATTCAGTAATTTCGTTGAATAGTATGTTATTTTGAATTAATAATTTAACATTCAAATTTTATAAAGCATATCGGTTTATATATTGATATTGATAGCTTCTGCTTTTTAATATAGCTGTTCCAGAAACCAGCCAAAGTATATATATCATCGTGTGTTGCCTTGCAATTACTGATTTAATAAATACACAAAAGTCTTCTTCACAAGTTGCTGATTGAGCACCACTATGCATATACTCTCTTTGGCCACACAAACTCGCGCTCGACAGTGGCTCTAATTAAACGGACATTATTAATTTTAGCCATCTCAATATCCATCCTCTCTTGTTCACTCATTTATCCGTCGGCTTCTCTGCACTCTCTGATGTTCTTTAAACATGAAATGGTATTATACGAATTTCTTTGTAATTTAATTATTATCGTATAATATCAAATTTGAAAAAATAATTATTTTATCAATTTTATCTATCGTTTTATTAATTATTACAAAAATTAAATAAATATTAAAAAAATTTGAAAAGAATTTTTTTAATTATTTAATTCAATTTTTTTCATGAATTTAAGCGAATTGAGGGATGAAAAATTTTACATTTTATTTTTTTTTTTTTTACTTGATTAAAATGCATTTTTCTAAATAGAAAAATAACTTAATCTTGATGATGATAATAAAAAAAAAATTAATTTATCGATTTGAGAGACTATTAAATTTTTTATTGACATAATTTGATCAGCGGCATCATCAATGAATTAAAAAATACAACACGAAAACATCAATATAATTAGTATTATTAATTTATCAGATAATATATAAAAATTCAGGACATTAATTGCATCAATTATAAGACATAGATTGCTTAATTGAATCAAATATTGAAATCTCTGACAATTAAAAATCATTACCCGCACTTGTGCATGTTTTTTCATGAATTAAATGGACGAATAATTTGAAATTTCAACAGTAGATGTGTATTAATTAATTCCATCACCTACTGAATTTAATAAAATCTATATACAAGCAGATATCCTGCACGATGATATTTTCCCTCAAGGTTTCTTTTAGGTTGAAAGAACACCCAAAAAAATTTACTACCCTCTAGCATGGTTTAAAGATCATCGGCCACCCTTTAAATCTCAAATTTATTCATTTGCCGCGAAATTATTATGTAATACAATGTTAATTGCTATCCTTTGTCATGATACGTTCCTCAGGGTTACTTTAAAGTTTGAAAAATACCCCAATTAATTCTTGTATTTGTGATTTTATTCAATTATTTATTATTTTCAAATGTATATGTATTTAAATTGTTTTATTATTTATATTTTTTAACAAGTAAATTTTGTTTTTTTGTTCTCAGGACGAAGTAAGTAACAACTTCCTCACACATCGAGGTCGATCCTATATCCGGCAAAAGACTGGGATCACCATCGGAGAACGTGAGCTTATTCGACACAAAAACTAATTGCACTACACCCATTTACATAATAAAATCCAAAGGGTTCTTTTCTTATTAAATAAATATTCAAAATTTACAATATCATAAAAACATTTCAGAAGATTGCTCATTTTTTTCTTTTAATTTTAAATTTATTTATCAAGTTATTAATCGTGTTAAAAAAGGGGGATTAATTGAGGGTTGTAGTGCTAAATGTCATTTTTAAATTGTAGGTCTATGATATATATATTTTTTTATGTTTCTCCGAGTTCGAGTGACATTTATAGATGTTTATATGGTTATAGTTTATAGACTGGCGCATGTAATTGTTGTACAGCGTCTAATTCAGTTGTGATGTAATTAGTAGAGCTCTTCGCCGAATAGATCTTTGGTATGCAAGATCCGTCGGCAGTACAACTTAGCGGCGCGCAGACATCTTGGCATTATTGGTTTTAACCGACCCTCTTCCTATACATACACATATCTATATACACATCCAACTACTCGCGTTTCTCTATACAGTACAACTCACAGCTTAGCTTGTGAGAAAAGGGCACGAGACTTCGCCTAAGTAATTAGACTGCTGTTTGTTAGCTTTCAAGTCATTTGGTGAACGTGGAAAATATAAGGAGATACCACTGTCAAGAGTATACGTCGACTTTTCACTTTCGCCTTACGGTGCTGATTATCGATCCAAGTTGCAAAAAAATAAATAAATTACACAGGCAATTTCGTGATGAGGATGAGACGTGTAAAAACTGTACTCTGCGACTGCTCGGTGAAATATTGACTCGCTTTTAAGACAAAATTTTTTTTATTACATTTTAAACCTTATTCTGTTGTCATGACGATTTTTTTTTCCATATTTAAAAACAAAAAAAAAAAAAAAATACTTTTCAATTTTTTAATTAGATATAAAAAATGTCTTTATCAATTTTTATATATTTAAAACATATCTCGAGACGATAAAAATTATATTTTGAGGTTGGAATAAGATCCTTAGTGAAGAAAAAAAATTAAATACAAATTTATATTATAGATAAACGATGGAAATTTCAAGTAGAAATTTTTTTTAGACATTTTTACAAGGTCTATACGGCAGAAAATATGGTATACAAATGTTAAAATATATTTAACAGTTATTTGGATATATATTTTTGGAATATATCAAAATATATCGTGTATCTACAAGGCAAAAGAGTGTAAATAAAAAACTACCTTGCTGTTTCAAGTCAAAATATCTTAAAAACTTTGATGTAGCACGAAAAAAATGTTAACATCAATATTTCGAATAATATGATTTGATACCGTTAAATTATCGTGTTTGTGAGGCTTCAAATTATTTAATTATGTAAGTAAAAACGGCGGTAAAAATTTTCCAAGGAGTTTAATAATTAATTTTATGACAATAGGGATAAAATTAACTAGGCAAAGATGATATTAATTCGTGCAATCATATTTCTGTATAATCTAATCTTCGTATTTAACGATGTACTAGCTAACAATAGGATATTCACGTGTGCCTTCAGGTCCACGAACGAGGCGGGTGAAGAGATCGAGTGAATCGCGCGGCACCAGCGCGACCCCTGAGGAAAAAAGACCGAGGACGGCGTTTAGCGGCGAACAATTGGCCAGATTAAAACGCGAGTTTGCCGAGAATCGTTATCTAACAGAACGAAGACGTCAACAGTTGTCACGTGATTTGGGCCTAAATGAGGCACAAATAAAAATTTGGTTTCAGAATAAACGAGCGAAAATTAAAAAGGCCAGTGGACAAAAAAATCCACTAGCCCTACAACTAATGGCTCAGGGCTTGTACAATCACTCAACCGTACCGCTAACTAAAGAGGAGGAGGAGCAAGCTGCAGAACTTCAAACCAAGTGATAAAAAACAAACATATATATTTAATTAATAATAGAATTGTATAATTGTATATCATACACACTCATGATGATGATGGCAACTACACTGCATTAAAACGCGTGTATATACCGTGCAGTATCTGCACACAATTGACTTGATGGATATCTTTTAAATATCATGTGTGCATCAACTTAAAAATAATGACCTATCCGCCCTCTTTTTATTATTTATTCTTATAATAACATGCGCTTCCGTTTGCGCAGTTTTGTGCCATGTCTCATTTTCATTCAATTGTATAGTGCTACCGTTTATAATATATGATGTGAAATAATTGTATAATAATATAATAACTATGTCAACACATGCTGATTTCGGTGGAAATATCATAATTTCAGTTTATTATTTTTAAATATGAGGAGGAAAATTTTTTTCACTATAATTTAATCTTGGTCACCATTTTATCACAATAAAAAAATTTTTTTTTTTTTCACATTTAACAAGTTTTTCTTAGTCAATTACATGGTAAAATATCCCGTAATATTTATGATTCTTTATTTAAAATATCAGTAATTATATACTAAATTGATTTTCGGTAAAATTTTGATTTTATAATTTTTTCTTCGTGCTATAAGTTCAAAAAAAAAAAAAAAAATTAATATCTAATCATTCCCTCTTTTAGGATTTTTAGAAAATTTTAAATACATTTTTTTCAATTTATGGGAGATATTCAACTAAGAATTTTATAAAAAAAAAAAAAAACTTATCTAGACAAGAAAAAAATCCCTATTCCTCTTCCACATCGTATATATAATATAAACAAATTTTGTGAAAAAAAAAAAAAAAATTATATAAATAATAAATTAAAAGAGAAGCCAATTTATATAAAACAAATATATTTAAGAGTTATTTCATAAAGCAATTGTGTAAAAAAGAATTTTTGTATACATATGCATATATTATGCGTGTGGTGATTATAAACAAAACCAGTAAAACTGTAAATATATCTACCTGATGAAAATCACACCGCTAATAAGTGATGATTAGCGCTGCCTATAGACTGTTCGAAAAAAAAAAAGTATCGTAGTTATTTATTTACTTGCATATATTTCTAATAAGTCCTTGATATAAATATAATTGTAATTTAAAAAAAAAAAAAAACACTATGTTCTCATTTAGAAAAACAAAAAATGATCGTTATAGATAAAATATAGTTATTGTCATATTATAATTATTATAATATCATAATTGCAACGATTCATAAACTGTAAAATTATTTAACAGACAATTAAAAACGCAATTTTTATTGTCTGAACAAAAATAATAAAATATTTATTTTAAATTTATTAAAAAATACCTGATTGTTAAAAAATTAAAAAACAAAAACAAATATTTGATGAGTTATATATAGATGAAAAATTCATCATTCTTAATATACGAGCGATTATAGAACTGATATATACCTATATGAGGGGTCGATTTTAGGCGTAGTCTGCTCCTGATCCACTCCCTTTTTCTTTTGTTATTAAGGCCGAGGCGGAACTTGGGGCCCTATCAATTGATTAATAGTGCAGTGTTGATATCGAACGATATAACCACCACGCCCATTTTGTTAATCACCGTCATTCTATTTTCACGAAAATTATGATTGGACAATAGATCCATCCCTCGCTGCACCCCTGCAGTGTTGATCGTTGGGGATGTGATGATTGTTTGGACCGCGGTACACACCGTTAAATTAATCATCTATCACCTGCTCTGATCATTAACACTATTGTATTTTGAAAAAATGTTCATTTTAAAAATTTTTAAATTGAAACTATTTTTTTACGTTGATAAATTATGTCTAAAAATTTTGGAATTTTACGTCAATCACTGTAAAATATAATTAAATCATTTTTTTATAAATTTCGATGGTAATAATTTTTATCTGTTACAGGAAAACTACGCCTATAGAGCAGTATCAAATTGGGCAGAAATGCAGAGGGACAATGATTGAAGATTAAATATATATAAAAAGTCTTGAAATAAATATCGATAGAGTGAAAATTTTTAGTGACGTCAAACGAGAGACTATAATGGTATATACATCTTCAGCGCAAATATTCTTCGCTTATATCGTCATCTGTCACTGTGATTGACCAATAAATTATGACTCAAGGTCCTTCAACTTGCAATCTTATACATTTCCTAAGTGTAATATATAAACTTGCCATGATTCACACGTGTCTCACGATTATACACACATGGCAGCCTGAAGAGATGAAGAAAACCGAAGATTATCCTTCAAAATCACCAGGTCTCAAGGTAAATATAGCAGAGTATACACTCTTATATAAAGAACACTTATCAATAGTTATATGTCGCACAAAATTGTAGTACTTTACTAACGGATAATAGACTGCAACATCAAGAGAATGCCACATAAAATTTATAATCCCCTCACAAAAAAAATCATTTTCCTATAAAAAAATTAAAATATTCAAATTTTGATATAAAAATAAATTCAATATTCCCTTAAAATTAACAATTCTACCATTAGAACTTGAATTTATTTATTTGAACAATTATTAATTAAAAGATTCAATTATAAACAAAATTATGGCATTATAAATTAAATTTATGCATTTAAAATCGTAAAAATTTGATTTTTTATATCGAAAAAATTTTTTTTCTAGTATTAAATTTAGTATATCTCAATGAAATTATAAATAATTAACGAAATTATTAAATCAATTGATGATTTATAAACAAAAAAAAAAAATTAAAAAATGATTAAATGTGGATTGAAGCTGTGATTTAATTTTTTTAATGAGTTTGTATTGTATATGCGATTGTTTATTAATATAATTTGTTGAATATATATGTTTATATGGTATAATATTAAGTAACTATATAGACATACTTGCCAGCTGTCATGTCAAGTAGAGATTTGATAGCGCGCGGTTCGTATATCTCCTCTTAGTGAGGCCAATATAATCATCGTTGATCTTATTGATGAGTGAGGAGTAGCATATAGTAGTAGGTATATATGTATACTCTGGAGTTGAGAGGAGTCTAGTGCCTCGGGAAGAGTGGAGATGAGGAGGGATTTAAAGTTAGGGACCACACACGATGCTCCACGCGTCTGCGACTTGGTTACATGGCTTAATTGTAAACGTCACAGTGGTTCTCAATTCGCAAATTTTAATTATTATTTATTTATAAATAAAATTATAAATTAATTCACTCTAAAAAATTAAATAACTAGCTGAGAAAAAAATTTTTTTTTTAAGTAAATCTTCAAATTTTTGCACAAAAAAATTTTTTTTACATTTAAAAACATTAGTTTTATTTTGCAATATCTATGTATATTTATATAATATAACTAGAATTATATATTATTTATAAATAATGCATGGTAGAATTTTTTTTGAAGTTAATAAGAGGGAAATAAAATTTTTTTTACCGGCTATTGTTTTATTGAAAGTGAATTAATGATGATAAATATGATTTTAAATTATGTAAATGTATGAATATTTTACTGTATTATGTAGAAAAATTCTTTGATGCCCATACACATATATAGGCAAACATCAGCATGACGTTTTCAAAATGAGTGCATATAGATATAAACATTTCCATATGATATATTGGACCACCCGTGTGTCTGTTGTTCACTGAAATCTATCCTAGTTTTGTATTATTTTTTTTCTGCCTTTATGTTGTCTCTTATTGTCACCTGTGCTCTCTCGTGAAAGCATTGGTCATGAAAGCAAAATGGTTAATCATCATCTGTAGACATTTCATATATATTTTAATGATGGGGTATGTGTATGTATGCTAGTCATCAAGATTTTTGTATGTATCAATATTCATTCCTTAATTTATTATCTAATACACTCAATGTTATGACATATATTTGAAATAATTTCGAGAGTCATCGTGGTCAATTCTTCATCATTACAACCAATTTCAAACTCGATAAATGCTTGATGTGACCGAATATTAATGTAAAACTCCATTGTCAGTAATTTTTTCATGTAAAAATATTATTTATCTAGAGTGTAATTGAGGGCGAAAAAAAATTGTAAATTTTTAAACAATCATTAAGTAATCTATGCAAGTTTGTGATGACATCGAATGACGTTTACGACAGTGGCTCGTCAAGTAATTAGCAGCATCAGATCACAGAAAAACCAAAAATGGACTGTTGTTCGATAGAACTTGTTATAAAAGACTGAACAAATTTGAGGTAAGCCGTTGATTACTTTAAACTATGCATCAAATTCATTAAATTTCCTTTTTTAGAATTAAAAGAGTAAAATTGAAAAGACATCTAGATAAATAATCATGGAATTCTTAAAAAAAAAAAAAAATACTTGTAGCATGAAACTCATCGTTCAACTGATGAGACATAAAAATAGTTTTTTTGTTTGCACTGAATTAAGCAAATTTCTATGCTTAAAATAAACTATTTGGTTAGTTGGATGATAGTGTTGGTTGATACTTTAGCCCATATATCTTGCAGCGTCTTTTCATCTTGTTGGCATTCACCCTAATTCATTTCGAGCGATTTACAAGTCATGCACTTGATCGCCCATTTCAATTCATTGCTGCGGTTATTTAATCAAACATCTTCAGAGAGTTTCATGACGTTAAAGATAAGCACCAGGGGAGGGGAAAAAAAGAGAGTGCGAATCGCAGGGGATGGATCATTGGACGGCGCGCGCGCTTCGAGAGTATAGCCCGAAAAGCACCATCCTATATATTCATTCACGCGTAGTTGGGGCGGGCGCTACCCTTCATGTTTTCGTGTGTTGTATGTGTAGAACGGGATGACAATACCCGCAAAATTTGAACCCCAATGAATGTACACGATATCACGTTGGGGTGCGCGCGCGTGACAAGAGCCCTCTCTCTGTATACTGCATTCGAGCGATATCGCCGGATCATGGCACGACGTTTACTTTTCTGACCATTTGTTCGAGGGGGGAGTCAAACACGTTGTGAAATAGTGCCAAAGCTTCCATGTGATCTATCTCCGACCCTTTGAAACAATATGCTACTTATACTTTTGTGCAGACGCGTGATTCCCCCTATACGAAAATTATGATTGCCAGGGTGGAAAATCATTAACAAATTACCATATCAATATTTCCATACTGTAACATTTATTTTTACCACTTGTAAATTATCATACCATTAATTTATTAAATCAATTCAATTTTTGTTATTTAACAATAACAAACATGTTGGAAATATTTTTTAAACTATTTCTGATTAATTATATTTGATATTTCAATGGTTAAAAATTTATTATACAGTGTTTGACATGATTAAACTTGAAAAAAAATTTTTTTTTTAATTGTTTAATCGAGTTGTAATATTTTTTTTAGGGTTTATTTATGTTGTTTAAATTTTGTTTTGAGTTGAAATAAATGTTAGTGTATGTTAAATGTAGCATAGAGTATAATAATGCATGAAAATGGTGATGTCGAAGTAGGGAGGGCAAAGAATGACGAAAAGTGTGAAAAACAAAAATAGACAACAGATTGAAAATTCCTTTGAGTTTTATTGCGAGGCCGATTCGTCGCAGTCGCAGGAACGTCCTTTAAAAGTCCGACTTGATTAAATTTTTGATCAAATTACTTCGGGTTAAATAAACAACTGGCAGTAGGGCGTGTTGGTTCACCTCTCTGTCTCACTCAAAGCTCGCATAGAGGAGGGAGTATGAGAGCAAAAGCACTCGCGCGTCGACACCCCTAGCACGTCTGGCCAAATTCCGTGCGTTCGCTCACGCAACTTGCCAGTGCGATTTAGGACCGCGACAAATCTCTCCCATTGCACCTGTCACTTATCTATCGTCATGCCGTTATCCTCTATCCACAAAACTAGGATAATACAACGAAAAAAAATTCATTAACAACCCAAAAAGCATGTCAAATCATCTTTAAACAAACTTTTCATCATTCTCGCGAGCTAAATAAAATTTTAAATCAAAGAAAAAATTATGTCTTAACAAAAAAAAACCATTTTTCGATCATTTTACAACATTCAATAGAGTCAAACAACTGTTATAACCGTAAAAAAAATTTTTTTTTTAGCCATTGGCAGCTATTTAAAGTTTGTAGAGAGTGATATAAAAATTTTTTCATCTTCATGCACTTGAAAATTATCAAAAATATTTATCTTAATTATTTTTTATATCTAGTCAATAAATGTTGGGATAACGAAATTTAATCATTATGTAGTTTACATTTGGTGATAAGTGCAGGTTTTAATTAAACTACTTTTTTTTTTTTATTGATTGGGTGGTTTTATTTTACGTTTGCTTCGTTGGTATCTTGTTGATTAAATTTTTAGAATTTTTAATTCTCATTAGTGATGCCAAATTTCGATGCACCCTCTGCTGAAATAATGGTCACCCAAGGTTTCTGCATGATCACACGTTGGGTGGTCCGGCACTAGTCCTCCTGAAGATACTCAACGCGATCCCACTCTGCAGCACACACCGACATATCTTCTATGTAAGTATACACAACTGAGTGTCGTGCTTGATGAATGTGTATAGATGGATATATAGGTATAGATTGTGTGCATTGTAATGAATTAGCACGAGATACTCTTCAGGCTTTTCGGTGCAAATGGTATTTAGTGAGGCTGTGGAGGCAGATCTTGGAAAATTTAATTCTATACTATTAAAATTATGATGATGAACCATTTGCAAAAAATGTGCGATGGTGAAAAAAAAAACAACAAAAATTCCTCAATGATCATGGTAAATTAAGAATATATTAGTATTAAACCAATACTAGATCAATAACTGCATGTTTAAAGATTTTTTAATTTAATAAACAACCGAAATAATCATCACTGTGGTTGTAGACCTCTTAAAAAAAATTAATATCGTTGATATTTATATTTAATAAAGATTTGTGAATGAAAATCAAGTGTTTGAATATTTGTGATGTCTCCATTTACCTTAGTATGACTCGTGTCATAAATTTTTTATTGTATTTTTCAATTGATTTTGTTTCAACTGTATAGTACAAGTTTAAATTATTTCAATTTCCACGAAGGACAGAGTGGTATTTAATTATTTTGTTGAATAAATTGTAAATGACCAATTAAACTCACTAACTGCCCAATTAAAAGCGTCAAAAACGCGCAATCGATTGAGTTTCATGATAGATGATTTGTTTTAATTGGATGGAAAAAATGAGGAATTTATTATTTCAATTTTTATATACTTAGTGTAATTTTATTAATCTAATTGGAGCTAAAAGGATATTTCAATGGATAAAAAAAAAACTAAGAATTGGAAAGTGATGCTTAGATTCGAGTAGAAATATTAAGTGGCATTTCAGTGAAATTCTAGACAAACTTGAACTATTCATTCGTGACAACAGAGTAGTGTATAGGGGACATAAACAAGCACGTCGAGTCACTTTCAGGCAACTTTGTACTTGCAAATCACTGAAATACGTATATACCTATGTCTTTTGCATTCTTAAAGAACAATCTCATCGACTTACAACGTTTATAAATGTATTATATGCCTGTAAAAATGACTTGTTTATAATTTTTTATTGTAAAAAATAAATTAAACTCCGTGTATGTTAATAATTTTTTTTTTTTTCATTGAAATGTTTTGGATTTTTTTAGGGAGAAAAAAAAACTTGGAATTGAGAAGGTAAGAAAGTTTGAATTTAGTAACTTTAATGAATGACTTATCAGCGAGCATGAACAAACATGTTAGGCAGGGATATACGTTTACAATTAACAAGAATACTTGGTGGTTACCATTAATTTCCGGCTTGCCAAGTAGAAGAAGTGGAAATTTAGTAAGCCACTGGCGGTTGCACCCAGGGTCTCTTAATGGCTATCGCGATGTTTGCGGTTTGCATCTCAGCCATGTCCGTAAGGATATCTTACACACACCCTATCCACTGGTAAGTGTTATATATCACGCGCTAATATCGTGCTGTTAAACAATATCACAAGGTCCGCCATGGGCATTTGCTCGGTCTCCAACTAATCCACAACTTTCACAGGAGAATTTACACTTTTTAGAATTCTATTTTATAAAATAGAATTCTAAAAAGCTATAACTTAAAAATAAATTAATTATAATTAATTTATTTTTAAGTTATAGCTATGCCACATTGCTGCAGCGTTAATAACATTTTTTGATATCTTACTGTTAATTTATCGAATTGAAAATCAGTATGTTACACTGAGTTACATGTGTTTAATCCTAAAAATTACATAAATCCCATTGAAAAATATGCAATTAACTGATAAAAACGGGGAGATCGTCTCTAAAAAAAAATTAACTCCCCATTTTTAGGAGTTTATTGCTTATCACTGTGAATAACACAATTTTGTGAAAAAATGGGACAGTATAACCATGTGTATGTATACACATTTTGAGAAGAAATAAAGTCGACTGATTAATTAAAAAATTCAACATTTTAATTGTTTATTATTCCTTTCCCAGGTATGAATTGTCCTTGCACCTTCGTCCTTGCTGAGTTTCACTTTGATCTATCCATAAATAACATAAAAAATTTTATTTACTTGAAATTTTAATTGTTCATGTCTTCGATCTTAATCATCGGAGGTCCTTTACACTCATTAAGGATGTTGGATATAATGATGACTTACCTCCTACCGAGTTGCAACTTTTCGTGGATTTGGATTATTTCTTTTTTTTTTTTATTTATTTATCGGATGTCCTTGAACAATTAGATGAATTTAGGGATCCTAAAACTTGTAAAAATATTTTAAAAAATATAATTAAAGAAAAAAAAATTTAATGAAGCTCAATCGGCCAATGAAAAAGTCAAGAGTTCAATTGTTTATAGGGTAATTACTCCGCCCCTAATTGTCGCAGGACCTTCCAATTCTAGGATCTTTGGAGCTTCCTGCCTCCAAAATTTCAGCTCGATCGGACTGTAAATAATGGTTACAAATTGTTTTTTGTTAATAACTTTTGAACGGTTGGAGATAGAGCAAAATGACGATCAGCAGTATCCCTGTGGGATTTTGGGAAGCGGGCAACTTTCCATCCCTCATCGATTGAGCCCTAAAAAAAATTCAAACTGTTATAAAGAACGGAGATATTTGCAATTCGAAAAATTTAGCGTTTTTTGTCGAAAAATCAGAGAATTTATGTTGTCAAACATTTTTTTTATTTATCGGAAGTCGATCAAGCGAATTGGCCAATAAAAAAATGTAACATATCAATTGTTTATAACTTTATTCGTCCTTCCTCGATATCTTCGTCCTTGATCATCAGATGTCCTTGAAACTCAGAATGGATGTTGGGTACCCTGACCAGGTAAGACCATTTGAGTTTCAGCCGAATCGGACCATAAACAACGAAATGGCAAGCGAATAAACATTGCAAAAATTGTTTATTTGCAAATATCTCGAGAACGGTTGGAGCTAGAGCATTTTTGAGGGCATTTTTGACAGGGTTGAGCCATCGCCTCAGGGATGTCGGTAACTTTTTATCTTTCCATAGAGCCATCGTCCGCCCCCCTATTGTTGTAAACAAAAAAGTTAGTTACAGAGCTCTATAGGGGGTCGGTAATTTCGGGTCATTTTTTCGTCGAAAGTCGGGAAGTTTTTCGGTGGAAATTTTTCCTGACCTTGAATAAACTTTTTTCCACCACTCGAATTATTTTTTTTTATTTATTTATAAAATAATTATCAAAATTATAACAG
>MVJL01009840.1:0-47038 GCA_002156465.1 Macrocentrus cingulum
CGTGAGGAAGCCAGCATCCATTTTGCGCGGTAGTTCAGCGATCTCGGAGGGGCGGCGCCACCGAGCTCCGATTTGAAATTTCTATTTCAAATTTTACTCATCATTTTTCTTTCCATGTTAATTAATATTATTAAAAACATTAAACTTTATTATTATTATAAGTAACTTTTTAAGTATTTTTCAATAAAATTCTTTTAAAAATATAAATTTACATTTAAAATAAAATAAACACGATAAAATAATTATTTCTTACACATTTTTTGTTGAAATTATGTGAAAAATACTCATTAGAGCATTTATATTATATAAAAAATTATTTTATACAAAATAATTTTTTAAAAATTAATTTAAAAAATTTTTTTTTTTCTGTTTTCAGTATAATCACTCCAAAATATACATTAATAATTTATGTGATTATATTTCAATTTAGGGCCAGCACACATTACTAAAATATTAATACAATTTAAATAGCTCATTTTTAATTTATAAATTCATTATTAATCTTCAAAAATTGACTGTAAATTAAACGCTATTTCATATTTTTTGTCTTACTACAATTTAAATTTGGCTTTACATCTTATATTATATAAGATATGAGACAATATCACTATAAACAGTAAAGTATTTTCTAAATAACTATTATAAGTAGAATAAAAACTCAAAAATAGACAAATAAAGATGCTGGAACTTCATGCCAAAATTCTGGAGAGCCAAGATTCTGAAAAAAATTATTCATACTCGAATCTATGCTGAAATATTTTAATCGTAAAATTTAATGCATTTTGTTGGTTTATAAAAAATCTGTAAAAATTTTTATTTTCTATTTAGTTCGTATAGCCAATGTTTATAAAGATATAGGGCATCAAATGTTGCCACACTAGATAAAAAACAACTCACACGCCAGTACAACCTTATAGGTTAGATTTAAAAAAAATCAAACTATACAGGATGCTAAAAATTATTTCAAGATTATTTTCCACGTCTATATAATCCAGCTAATCGAAGGAAATGTATTTTTTGCCTTGAAAAAGGAGACCTTTCCTGAATGAGTGCGGGAGCGTGCGTGAGAACGACGATTTTTATTTATTTTTTTCCAATAATTGCGTCAATGAGAAGAAAAATTCTTATAACGGCTCTGGTAACCTTTTCGTTTTCTCACATGCATCGACATCGTGTAGGCGCTATACATATAGATATAACTATATTCTTGGGCTTGACAAATGCCAGGGCGATTATACGTGTGCATCACGTATATATCGAGACGATATACATGCACAAGAGTATATTTTTTCCTTAATATTTTTTCTTCTATACATAATACGCCGAGTAGTCTACACGCTATGCTAGAATATTTTTATAAACGCTGGCTCTCGTGTGTGGCGATGTCCTCTGAAAACACATCCACACAGAGCGCTTCACGATAAATCCCCAGATTTTTTTTCCCCGAGAGCTTGAAAAAAAGGATAAAGTTGAACGTTAAAAAAAGAAAAAACGCCGAGAAAAAAAAAGGTCAGAGAGAGTATAGTCTACGAGTTTTCGAGGGGGTCCAAAAAGGGCCTGGTCGCTCTCTGACTCGCTCGCTGATGGATCTAATCAACATTCCTCCCTAATCACGCAGGCTTCGTCTTTCGCCTCTTTCACCTCCTCTCCTTCTCACCTCCCCCCGCCGTCGTAATGTTCCTTCGCTCTTCATTCGCCGCGTCCCGGCTCCCGCATTCGTTTTAATTTACCCGCCCGATAAATTAGACTCCCAAATGATCGCGCGCGACCCTTAAAAAACCCGCGAGTTACGCGCGAGAGGTTCTTCGCACTCTGTACGCGCCACCATCATATCATCATCGTCGAAAAATCCACGATCTTAATTGTCGTTTATCGAGGTCGTCCATTTGTCCAGCCTGCGGCTTAAAAACCTATACTCATGTAAACTCCATCTCCCAGCGTAATATGAGCTGAAAGCAGAAAGAGCGCATGTCTGGTCGATTGCCGATAACGCAATATCGAGGTACACTATAACGGCAGGGACACCATTCATATCCCGTGCGACAGTGGCGACAACCTTCCTCAGCTAATTGGTTTCCCATGTTGTCCCGAGTCCCGAGGGATAAGACGCACCGGTTCGCCTTGCCAAGCGCGCATCAACGCGCGCCGATCACGTGTCGTTCCATCGACGCTCGCACCCCATATCCTCCAGAGTGTGATGGCCTCCTCTTCTGTACTCTGCAGCCGTTAAAAAATTTTTAATGAGCAATTTTTTGCCTGGCTTTCCTCCTTGCCAAGCTGCATAGGTGGACAATGCACGCTGGGAAAACTGCTGACAATTCGCGCCACGTCGCGCAGCCACCGCCGTCTTATCGCCCGTTGCCATCGCATTTGTCAGTAGACGGCCAGTCGGGTTTCATTAGTCGAAAGTAATTGAGAAAAAGATCGACTTTTATGTCAGGCGCGCTCGAGGCATTTGCGTTGATCTTAATTTCTTATTGGAGCTTGAAGAATTTTACAGATATTCATGATTCAATTTTTTTTAAGCACACGATTATATGGTGATTGAGCGAGTATTGAACAATGTGTTCTAAGATAGGTATACAGAATTGTATCAAAAAATTGCAACTGTTTAGATTTTTAACATTTCAAGGTTTAATAATTGATACAAGTTGAAATATTCTGAATATGTTGAGTTAACGATTTTTTACGATTCCAGGTTCCAATGGTTTTTTGGCGCTGGCACCAGCCTGCGAGTGAGCACCACTGCGCGGCCAGAGAACTCTGTGTGTTTACTGGTGATGTCTGGCACAAGAGGGTCTAAGAAAACCTTTTGGAGTGTTTGTAAAAGTTGACTTTCACTCAGTGCGATCTGGATGCAAACATATTCGCATGGCAGAGAGAGGTGTCATGGGATGTTTGATGGACGGAACCGGCGGAGATGGAGAGCAGGAAATGATGCGTTGGCATTATATATAGAGTAGAGCGTCCCAGCGGCACTGCGAATATGGAAGCGACCATAAAACGCATCCATATTTAATAGTAGCGATGGCGCGAAGCCTTGCGCCAGTACGGAGCGAGAGATGCAAATTGTTATGAAAGCTTAGTCGTGTGATGCCTATGGCTCGCCCCATCTTCCTCGCCGCGTGGCCCCTCCTCACTTCAGCTGTCCTGTGATGTGCTATCAGGAATATTGGCCTGACTCGGCTCTCGAGTTTGTGTATACGCGTGGATCCCACATGTGATAAAAAATATATGCCCACGTGGACGGGAATATTTCGCGGTTCAGAGTGAATTTTCTGTCACTCTGCATTGCCAGCGCGAATAAACAGAAAAAAAAACGAGACACTCGTGGAGTTATATGAGAGGAAAATAACAAAAAATAGTCCGAGTCATCGTTGTTCCCGCAAGAAAAATTCCTTTGTGTATCTCCTAAACGTTTTACGTGTAGATCGTTTGAAGAAAAAGCTAACTCTTGTTTTTTAACTTGGCATATAAATTTTTTTCCTCACTTTTTCGACGCTAAAACCGACTCCGCTCACCTCCTGTCCGTGCGTCTGTCATTCCTGACACGCAACGCTCGCGCACGCCACGTCGTTATTACACTCCCTGCGGGTCGTGTGGGCCAGGTTTCTCTGTCTTTTTCTCCAGGCTTCCACTAGATTCTACTACTATACGCTTCTTATCTGTCCAAAGCTGATCGTCTCATACAAAAATCTCGTTGCATCGCCACTGGATCGCGCGCCGAGCCTGCTCTAGCCTTGAATTACAAACTTTGCTCATTAGTAGACGCACTTTGATGAATTTTGCTTGATAACTCCGTCAGTCAGAGCATATTACTGTAGTTAAAAAATTGAAACAAGCACTGCTGCACATCATAAATTTGATTTTATCAATCTCGCATTTTAATTTCGACAGTAAAAACATTTTTTCCGTCTCTTTTATAGGACAACTTGAAAATTTTTTAATCCAGAAAACTCAGTAGATGCTTTGTAGTAATATTTTTTTAAGCTTAAGGAAAAATTGATACTAAAAAAACATAGTAAAATAAATATAGGCATAATAAAGATGTGTATTTAGATTTTGAAGGGGGTCAAGGTTGGCAATAAAACCGATTTATCCTTATCATACCTCGTCGTGAATTCATCCCCATATATCGTGAATTATGCTTGCTTTATGGTGGCAAGCATCAACGAGATATAATTATCATATTACGATTATGTTTATGGGCTCTCGTGTGGCTCTAATTAAATGTGTATTCAACGCTCGATATAGACAAGCAACTCGTAAGTTTACGACGACGTATAAATGCTGTGCACAAGTGATGTCGAGTGTGTCTTTGTCTCAAGATCTCTCGTTCTTACCAGTACACATCCGGCGCGCAAGAGCTATCGATTCGCATTTACTCTTCTGGAGTGACAAACGCGCATTGCGAAATATTCCCCGGCATATTTTACCCACGACGTGATACGACGAGCTCGCAATTAATTTCCCATGACACTACATACCAATCGCCTACTCGCTGGAAGAAAAAATCAAAGTAGAGTAAAAAAGAAACACCCGTGACTAGAGGCGCGGCAGCCACGATCTTGTGTTCTACTACCATACCGCGCGATCGCACTGGCGATTTCTGACGGAGGACAAGAAAAATCCTCGTGGCAAGCACAACACGATTATCTCTATCGGAATGAGTAGGTAGAAAACACAGCAACTTGAGTACGCATTTAATCTGTCGATGGAAACTAATGCCTCACGGGCAATTTTTTTTTTTTAGTCGCTTATTTCCTCTGAACTGCATCAGAGGAAAAAGTGGTACACACACTGCCGACGCGCGGTGATAATGACGCTTGCGTGAACATCACGAGCGAGAGCAAATAATCGAGATGAAATTGGGGGACGCTCGCGATAGTCGTTTGGGCGGATGCGACGAGTAATGTGCTTCCGGTTATTGAACGCCGTCTGAAGGTTCCTCTCCTCCACCTGGACTAATTCTTAAAATTATTTTCCATCTAGAAATTGAAAAAAAAAATTTTTTAACTTTCCTAGATTGGTCGTTAAATCAGATTTTGAGTTTTTAATTGGAAGAAATGTCTCAATGTCAGCTTGGAAATTAGGAAAAAATTGAATTTTCTGTTTTTTCTCGGGGTCAAAGAGGACAATGGCACTCACTGGGCTGAGAAAGTTGGCTTGGGCGTGCACAAAATTAAATGCGACAAGTGTTCTACGATGACATTGAGCTTCAGTTTGCAGATGTTTATCTTAATAAACATCAACCGTGCATGGCACTCCTATATTCTTCTCGACAAACGACGCTTCGACACTAACTGTTGACCGGCACGCACATGCCACAGAGTCTGCCTCTGAATGGTTTATAATTGCAGTTTGTAGATATATACAGTGTATATACGTGATATAAAACATGAAAATTTATTTGTGAATTTTTTTCTGTTTCCTGCGCGCGTGGGCAAAATTCAAGTGAACCACCCTCTTCTCGATCGACGTATACACCAGGTACTTGATGGGTAATTTGGAATAGTGTTAGAGCGTGACGTTGGCCTGTTATGTAACGACGCGTAAGGCGATGTATGCAGAGTAAAACATAGGTATTAACGCAGAATAGGGCTCGACTACGGAAATGTCTCCTCCTTCTCCACCTCGGTCGCTCTTACACCCTGGCGTTTGTACTTCCGCTGATGGTCAAAGTGTATTTACCAAGAGTGAATAGTTCCGGAGTCATTAAAAACAGCCAAATTTTATTCAATCAGTGCCGAACTAAGAAAATTTTAAAAACACGATGTGGAAAAAAGCTTTTTAACATTTTAAAAAATTGAAAATTAATTGAATATAATTTTTTTTTAATTATTAACTGCAAAAACAAACTATGTAATGACGTTGGAATTTTTTTAAATAAAATTTTAACATGAAAAAAAAAAAAAATTCTCGTCATGCAAGCTTGAGAAAAAGATGAATGTTTGATACGAATTCAAGATTATTTTAAACTGTATAAGATGAGACGAATTTATTTATAGTTTATACACAAAAACATATATTTACCATCATCGTATACATATTTATTTCATGTTAATGACCGATATTTTCGCTTGTATAATGAATTTTTTTACCGTTTTTGCAACTGAATTGACGAGTTTAATTCCATGTTCTGTCTGATTTCACTGAGATAAAAATCTATCCGTCATTAATAAACTTCAAATTTTATCTACGAACAAGAGTGCTAAATAAAAAATTTGTCAATTAAAATTAAAGATGGTATTCACAATTAAAAACTGAGCTATACGAATACATATATAAAAATAGCTCATTTCTCATGAATTTTAAATCAACTAATTTTCCGTAAAAGGACCTGTTAAATAATTCACACGAGATTAATTGATCGAAATAAAATTTTCACAAGAGCATACTCAATCAAAGTGCAGTAATAATAAATTAAAACTGATAAAGATACATCAGATAAAATGAGCAAATGATATATTTATGAATTCATTGAATTTACCGAATTTTCTCGTGGCTGAAAAAAAATTAGCATAGACTAATGAATATGTTAAGTCAATTGGAGAAAAGGAGCCGCGCGCCACAGAGCATAAGTGGCTGCGCACGTATATGCGAACGAGGCTGTGCAAGGCCTGTTATTATTGTAATTGCCGCGCGTGTAAAACCGCGTGTGGAAAATAAGCTTAATGTGACGTGTGCGGGCGTTCGGGGGCGCATAAACGGCCACTCGAGGACCTCTACCGCGAGGATATGTAGAATTTACATACGAAGAAGAGTGTAACCCTTTTGCGCACTATCCTCCAGCCCAAACACTGCGCTGTTAGTGTTAGAGAAGCCAAGAGGCGTCTCACGATGCAAACGAGGAGTCAGCGCGAGTAGGCATATGCAAAGCTTGTTTGTTTAATGAGGGAAGCGAATCTTGAGGTGATTCCAGGCTTTTTCGCGCGCAGACCCTCCACCATGTACATAAATGCTGTGTATGTCCATATGTCGTAGGACTCGAAGAAACAACCCTCTATACACACTTCTTCAACTCGACTTCCGTCTTCTTACCCTTGCGACAGCTGCCACGAAAAACTCGATGCCTTGAAAAACTCGGCCTAACGAACCATCGCCCATTCCTTATATTCTCAACTGAGAATGCCAGTTAAGTTAGCTCGCGCAATGTGCCACTCGTTTAATTCTCAACGTCTTTCTTTCCATTCATTTGTTATCATTATTTCTTTTTTAATGACGCCTTTTATGGACACTTGCGATGAGTGATACTACAAGCTCAGAGTTTGATAAGGTCCGCTTTTTCCGATGCTTTTTTAACATCAGTCCTGTTTATACCGTAATTAAGGTTTGCAGTAGTTATTAAGTGTTTTTCTAGAGATTTGTTTAATGATTAATATTATTCGAAGCATGGATGTCATCTTTTCCATGCGGATGTTGACTAAAATCTTAAAATGATTTCGTAAACGACGAACTAGGATGGAATGAAAAATGGTAGGATTTTTTCACGGTAAGGATCTTAAACTTGCATTAAGGGTCGTCATCACTTTTTATCAAACTGCATCGTTGCTTTTAAGTAAATTTCAATTTGAGTTTAGTTTTTCAGGTTGGAACCAAAGTCTGTTTTAAAGACGAAAACAGTCTGTAGGAATTTTCCACTGAATAACTTCAAATTGGTATCATACTTTACTTGTTTGTCGTTAGAACAGAGGTCCTTTTATTTTTTAGGATTAAAATCAGATTAGTTGGGTTATTACCATTAAAACTATCCAAATTAAGTACGCCTCCCCTAAATGGTGGCACATCCGGATTTGTTCTGAATAAGTAAAAAAGTTTAGGATGAAAAAGGTGATTTTCTTTCAATCGACAATAAAAAATTGTCTACACAAATCGTAAACATGGTTTTCCAAGTACTATATAATGAGGTTTTCTTTTCAAATAGTACATTACATCGGATCGCGCATCGAAATAATTATGTTCCAGATTTTTACTGTTTCTTATCACCAAGCTAAAATATCTAATCTTTCACAGAGAGCCTTATACAAGACGCGTCACCTTAAGCAGACTCTGTTATCTGATGGCAAATGCAAAAGTAAATGCGGTTGCGGCAGGATAATCCATTGGAAAACATGCGAGCTCTATGAGATGTGAGCATGAGCGTAGGTGGTAGGTTATAATATGCCAATAAAATGTCGGCGCCGGGTTCTACGTCATCAAAAAGTTGCTTGCCGAGAGAGAAATGATCTTTGTAGGTGGTGTGTCTTCTGATGACTAAAACTTCATGTATATAGGTATACGTAAGATTCTGATGCGTGCGAGTGAGTAAATCACTCCTCAAATAAATGATTCAGAGATGAAAAAACTCACGACTATAATGATAAAATGTTGACTTTTATTATAGGACGACGGTGGAGTTCAAAAATTGTCCGACATCAAATACAAGTAGGACTGAGAACAGCAATAAAGCAACTGATACTCTTGGACATGGCGCACGTGCTCAGGAGCTCACCTGTCCCCCGCTACAGTAAACGTTTATGGCACGTTATAAAATTAATTTGATGTGCGATTAGCATGAAGTCGCCCGTTCATCAAAAAGACTCGAATACTATACTGTCTTAAATGCGTTTCCCTCAGCACATGGCTCCTTCGCTAATGATCAAGCAAAAGCCGTTTCTTTGTTCATCCTTCGCATATACTATTCCAAATGACAGTTAAATTACCATCAATTGAAAAAAAAGCCCCAAGTGTTCTTCTACTAATGTTTTCATCAAGATAATTGAACAAACCCTTCTGTACACTCGTATAATACTCCGTGGATCAATATCGAGGTGCTAATAGCACACTGGACTACTCTTTTGAGTCAACAGAAAAGGAGGATCAACAAAAAATCCCACACACACCTCTGTATAGCTCCGACTCTTTTACCGTGGCCTCGATGATGGCTCATGTGCTTTTATTTTCGACGAAAATTAAACAGACAATTTCGAGCGAGGTTGCGTTCATCAACCTCCACAGGATTAACGAGTTTTTAATGAATACCAGTCACCTGTCTGATCTCTATCTAATCCGCTCGCGTGGCTAATCGAGGCCTCGACTCTTCGACATTTCGATTTTTCCCACAAATCATTCGACTTTCATGGCCAACTTGGACTTGACAGAAGAATTTTTAATTACAAAATACATTTTAAAAATTAACTTAATCTCAATATCTTGTATTTTTTCTATGTTTTTAATATTTTTAGGGTTAAAAACTGTATTTTAATCAAAGATTTCAGATAGATTTTGATGGAATTTATTGTAAGAATGATTCGAATTAATTTTAGCCAATTTGCGACCTTGCAAAGTCGCTTCTCACTTCTTCTTTCATCTCTAGTCGTGCGCCCAGTGTGGCTTTATGTCCCTCGCAAGATGTCACGCGATAATAACAGGTCCCGAGGCGAACGACCAACGCAAAAACCTGGACTGGGACAGCACACGTTTGTTCGAGGGAGTAGCCACGTCGTTTGTCGAAAATTAGAACGTTTCTGGGTATACAGCGATCCAGCCCACCATGCTCTAGGATTTTTTGCTCCACCAAGTGATGTGTGTTTTTTCTCCCCCATAAACATACGTTCAACACTGTCTTTCGCAAATTCCCATATGCATACCCTTTTCCCCGTGACGGACGCGCGTTTTTGCCGCAACGAAGATACTCCGTGATCGCGCGCGAGTATAGCGTAACTCGAAACCATCCGACGATTTTGAGTTGAAGACACGAGAAATTCGTTCCAGGAAGTCTCCAGCGGAATTTTTAAACGCTGGCACCCCGATGTGACGCCTAGGAAGCGTAACCGGAGACAGATCAAGGGAGGCAGAGAGAAAGAAGGGGACTAGGACACGGTGAAACGAACACGTGGGGTCGAGAGTGCTTTCTCTAGGCCGTTTGTCAGCCATGTGTTCGTCATATTCTCGCGCTTCATCCCCCCCTTTGGAAAACTCTCTGATATGTCCTGGAAATTCGTCCGGACAGATTTGACTCTGATATATGCATCATACAGTAAAAATGGAAAGAAAAAAGAAAATTTCTCGAACGGAAGAGCTTTCGGATTTCACGCTCGTAAGCTATCGAAAACAGCGAGTTGCAGGCTCGTAAAAACGACATAAAGATCGGCTATTTTGACAATCCCTCGCGCATGAGCAGGCGAGCACGACAGCAGCGCCAAAGAGCAGCCTCTTGACACTCTCTTGGAACGATAAACTTTATGATGCTTGCTTGCTTTTCCCTTCTAAACATATATCGTATACAGTATTTCTCGAGTACAGTGTGTCTCCAAAGCAAGGTTGTCGCCTTTATTTCCCCACTTTTATGCGCCGCTTAATTTACGTAATGTGATAAATTAATTTAAACATGATGCAGAGTACATTATTTCATGCTTGAGGACATGCCGGCGACGGGATCGATAAAGGGCGAGTCATTGTTCGTGGCAAGCGGATGGGAAAACACGTGGGATATCGCGCCAACGGATCGCTCGGACATTTTCAACAGCGTCGACGAGCGCGCGCGTGTTGCCCGAATTCAGGAAGAGCCCAAGGACTGTCCTGCTGAGTCGAGGGGTCGACTAGAAACGCGCGTTGGGGGTTAGAAAGTGCAAGTCACGCCGAGTAATTGTCTCGACCCATGTAAAGACTAGACTTGCGTGCTTCATAGGGTTGAACAACGCCTTGTCGTAGCATAGAGGTGTTACAAACGCCACGAGGAGAGATACTCCCTCTCAATATTCTCTTTGACCTCGATGGGAAAAAAATCACTACAAGATTTCTAACGGAAGTAGTGTATATATGGTGTAATTTTAATTACATGAGGTAAATAAATGTTTTCACCTCGAAATTTGATAACTAGATATAAATCCCAGAGCTCAGGAAATGGCCTAGACCTGCCAGTGAGCTCGTGTAAATATTGTGCTCAAACAATTGAAGACATTCACAGCCATAGAGCAAATATATACATGTTGGGATCTGCGCGCACACCTTACGCTTGCTGCATTTCCGCTGGTGTATAGGTAAACTTGAAGCGAAATTTTTTCGAGGGGCGATACTGATGGTGCTATGTATGTATTCGCGCTGGAGAATTTTAGAGGGTGACAAAAGCCTGTTTATACGCGCTCACACAGTTATTTTAGAGGTGCTCTTCTAAACTACCTGAGCCGGAAAAACTCTGAGGTGAATCAATTTAAACGGCAACACGGGACTTTTTTGACGCTCTCTGTCGTGTCCCTGATGTGTAGAGATTTTTTTTTACAACCATACCCGCAGGATATCCCGAGGGTTAAATTTGCAAAGAAAGCAGCTGACTGAAGATTTTCTTTTCTCCCTCTGGAGTGGAAACACTCTTTTTTTTTTTTTTTTTCTTCAGGGATTCTCAAACATCCGCATATTCAATACTCTACTTTTACAACAACCCCATAAATTGTATCAAGCCACGTGAAGAACTATTTTAAAACGTGTTTTTCTCTCATTTTACACAATTTTTTCACCAATATTTCAACACTTGAAATTAACTAAAACCCATCAGCAGGTAATTTATTAAATTTTACTGCGAGTTTTTTGGTTTATACAAGTGAAAAATCATTTCTTTGACAATTGGCGGTCTTTTTCAGACCCTGCATCCCTTCTCCTTTCGGCACCAGTAGCCACATCAGTCAAAATATGAAGTAAAAACATAGCGTTTAACAAGTTTCAAAAACACTTTTTTTAAAGATTTAAAATTTATATTCTCTGCTCTTTGAAAAACAAAAAAAGAAATTATGCTATTCAATCATTTTTCCGCCCTCATCAGCGATGCTCCTCCGAAAATTGTAATATCCAACTAATCCTAATTGAAGATAAAATGAAATGGAATAAAACACATAATATCCATATATCCCCGACAAATTTATTTGCGGTCGATCCGACTGCGTCAAATAGTTGGCAGGGCCACAACGTGTATGAATATGAGATTGGCCGATATGATTATTCATACGCATTTGAGGGTGATGGCTGGTTGACAGCCGGTGGAAGTGTCTGTGTATGTTCGTATAGCAGAGCCTGCGAAGTCTGTAGTAGTAATAAGGCAAGCGCAATGTATGTAGTCCCTTCTCTGACACGACGGCAATGTCGAGCGAAAGCCGCCGTCTCGTCGTGTTTCCCTCTCGGATTTTCGGCGAGGCAGATTCCGCCATTACGTCCATGGAGGAATTATAATCGAGGTAATTAATGCCCACCGCGAGAGACGGAATACCAAAAACATTCTGATGAGAGTCGCATCATCGGGGTTTTATATTAAAACAAATGCGTGAATATTCATCAGCGCGTGATGGGCGACTTTCTCAAGGTTCCTGTGCAGAGGGCCGAGGGTGGGAGATGCCCATTAAATTCGATGATGTGCAGAATTCATGCAATGTAGTTGAGATTGTAGTCGAATCGAAGAGTTTTGTGTATATTCTCACAACTGGACTGCGGCTTTGACGGTGAAACAGAGCAGAGGCCGTAGGGGGTGCCCACCCTGACGTCCTGGAGGGTAGCACGAGCCATTGAAACTCCGCGCAGTGTAATGGCGTCGAATCAAGCGGGCATTATTACATCGATAATGAAATTTGACGATATTGTTCATTTCGCAGGCCCCCGGAAGCCCCGTGGGGAAGCGGGTTAGCGTCAACGATGTGTGTATCGTGCCAGAGGCCCTTTGTCGAAAAATCAAACCGCGCTGGTTATACGTTATTATTATGCGCTCAACTCGCAAACGTTATATACAAGCACGGCAGCACGAATTAGGCGCAGTGGGTTGAGAAGCGTGCCCGACATTTAATCCGGGCTCGCACATGCGTGAAATACGTTTTACAATCCTGCAATACGACTGGGATAAGTAGTTGGATGTTTCGGGTAATTGCCAACTACTACTGTGACAACGACTAATTTTTTATTCACTATGTAAACCCTATTCCCTACTTTTTAACTTGATTTAAATATTATATGAATTTGGAAACATTTAATTCAATGTTTTCATAAAGCGATTTAATGATCTAATAAATTTGCATGATCATTGAAATTGCGATTATAAAAATAAAAGAAAAATAACCATCACGCAAAATGTCAAATGGAATAATATTCTTAATGAATATCGAGATAATAATAAATACTAGAGCATCTTGAATTGATTTTGGTAGATAAAAACTGCTCTAGAAACGCCTGATGGTTTATACAATCTGTGATTTTTACGATCGCACTGTTTGTTGATGCTGGGCGAAGAATATGGTCGATAAGAACGGCTTCCACGAAGTGTGCGGATATAAAAGTAAAAGTTTGCCATATATACGCGTGTCATGATCAGTTTGTTTTCCCACGATTGCTTATATACGTTGGCCATGCGCTCCACTTCGACGGAATCCCAAGTTTTATTATCGTACTCGAGACTCTCTTATATACATCCATATCCACACGTGTCAGTCTATCAAAAACGATTGTCCCTCTTGTAAACACACACATATATATAGATGATATACTGAAATACACATTTTCTCACATACAAAATCAGACCAAGTAAATCAAATCACTTGACAAGCATAAAGTGCATAATTTCGCGAGACTTACGAACAAAATTATTATTCAACTCAGCAACTTGTCCTCCTCTCTTTACGACGTGATGTTTGCTAGCCTGTTTTCTATATGCTCAAATTCGACATGTCAAAACACACTTTTGCATAAGAACAAACTCTGAATACCACACATAACAAATTACAGTCAAAAATCACCGAAAAAAAAAAATGGAAATTGCATCAGACAAAATATTTTTTAAATTTATATTGAAAACACATTTATATTTCCCACAAATTACAAGACACATGAGGACTTTAGTACTGCCATAAACTTGTGAATTTATTAGGCATACGATTTAAGGTATTTTACACGTTAAGACATGTAATAGAACACCTGAAGAGTGGACAAGACAAGAAGCAGGAGTGCTTGACGTCTCCAAATTGGCGCACGTACACGGTGAGATAATGAGCCCGACAGATATGCCTTCAGCGAAATTGCGAGGAATTAATGTAAACGAGCTCTTCATCATTCCAAGCAGCACTTCATTGACGTGGGATCCTGCAGCGGAGATCCGTAGGAGATATGTGAATGGTTGAGTGATGTTGTGGGGGCCGATATATACGTGTATGAAACTTATTCTTATGCAGTCGAGTGCGTGTATACCTTTTCTCAAGTACTGCCGAGGGCACCTGCAATAAAAGGACCATCAGAAAGCGCACACGTCTCTTTCAAGTGGCTCACGTCGCGCATGGTTAGGTAATTAATTGCAGTGCACTTTTGGTCCGGATTTAGAATTGCGTGTAATAATTCATATGCAATGTGTTTTACAGAGCACTTGATTTACCCGTGATTGATCGAATTGTCGAATTAAACAGAATCTTTGATGCATTTAACCATTGAAATGACGTTCAGACGCATGTTCAACACACCATTTACAACAGTGTGTGCTGCGAATTTCATTATTGTTCCTGCTGGGGCGGTTACAATGTATAAAATATGTTTTTGTGTTCGTCCATTGTTGTATCATTGTTGTATCATTATTCCACACCCCAACAGACTTGCGTAGAGTGAGCTATACCCCTTCATTGAGCTACTCTTCGCACCCAAGGTGTTGCACAAGGGCTGATGCACAATTGTGTCGTCCAGTTTCAATATCACAATTTCTTTTCATATTTCTCCTGTAGTTTTTTTTCTCACACTTTTTAGTTTATATACATTTCGTGTGCGGGTATAAAACTCCAAGTATTTCGTCGTTGGCCGCCTTTTTTACGCCGGGATTTTGGGGCGAAAAGTCTGTCGATTGCAATGCATTCAGAGAGGGATCGCTCTGCCACATCAGTCACCCATCTGGCACTACTCGCTCGTCGGTCCATCCATGCATGGTCTGTTACAGTCTCTGCTCTCCATTTGACTACACCGACAATGCGCCATGTCGAGGGGATATATGCAGACACGACGGAAAAGTGAGAATGGTGAAAGGACGAGGGAAGATGGCAGTTTAGGGGGAGATTTGTTCGGTCAGAATATTCAGGGAGCAACAAAAAATAAAAGACTGACTCTGATAAATCTCGAGCGATCTCACACATGTATGTTTATATGTTTATTCTGGAATTTTCCTCACGCCAGACACATTTAAAATATATTTTTCCGAATTATTTCAATCTTTGAGACGAATTTGATAGGTATTTTAAATCGAATTTTTTTTTATTTCACGTAGAAACTAAATAAGGTCCTAAAAGTATACATTTTGAGGATTATATTTGAAACACCAGACGCGAGGGTCGATAAGGTTTTTATTGTATAGGGGATAGAATTTACTATACGGAAATACATTAAACGCGTGAGCAATCTCAAATTTCGTGTGAGAGAGGATCTAACCAAGGAAAAAAAATCCGAAACTGACAGGAAACCTGCTGCTGCAATGATGACACCATCAGCCGGCAGTTTTTTTCACGCAGCAATCTGCTATAATTATCATTCATTGTGCGCGTGGACGTGAGATTGCACGCGATATCCATACAGTGAGAGGCCAGTGCAAGTGACAAAGTGTCACTCGATACAATCGATAAATCGATGCGTTTGGTCATGGCTACAAGCTAATGGGCCTCGACGCGCGCGTCCAAACATCACCTGTCCAAATATAGGCCTGTGATCCTCCCCTCTACTCTATCACACACCAGTATTAAACTGCGCGAATCAGACGTTTTTACTTCTGACACATTTGTTCTCTGTTGTCACAATGTCGAAAAAAAAGAAGAAAAAATATTTTATTTGCCCGGAGACATTCACTTCTGAGAATTCCTGACAGGTTCTTATATAAGTCCAGTTGTGTTCCAAGAAGAGGATTTCAATGGAACATATGTCTGATGGTTATTGATTGCACACGTGTATATATATGTCGCTTAAGTACATACCAATATTCTCAGTTCTTTTGAGACACTTAAGTTGATCGCCCGGACGAATAAAGTCGAATACAAGGGATTTTTACAACGGGTCGATTGAAACGGGAAAAGACGACCGCAAATCGAGTGTTCGTGCTCGGCTAGAGTCAATTGACGTTATTAGATTGGCACCCCTGTGCTGGGCATCCCCGTAACGTGCGTGATGCTTGGCGGTAAATTTAATTCGGCGTATTATCATGATTGAATCAGCCACTAGAGTCGGATTTCCCTTATATTCTCATCGCGGTCATCACACCCAGTAGAATTTTCCTATAAACTCCAATTTTGCATCCATCAAAAAATTCCAGGACATTCATTACACCTCAAAAAAAAGTATATTTTAAATTATTACAGAAAATACACTGAGTTTTGAAGATCAAACAGTTTTAATGATAAATAATCAGATTGTGATCAATTTCAAGTGTTTTTATAAATAATTCTAGCCGGTCGTAAAAAAATAAAAATAAATCATCAATCATAACTAAATAATAAAAAAGTATAACGTATAAATTTTTTTAAAAAATGAAAATTTAAGTATCGTGAATAGAGAAAAAACATATATACAGTAATTAAATTAAAATTCATCGATTTTTACTAGAAAAATTGAAAGAGAAAATGAACAAGGCGAGTGTAGAACACACCCTATTGCTATTCGAAAAAGGGGCGTGTAAAATGAAAAATTAAGCTAAAAAAAATTGTACTTTTTTTATGAGCAAGTAATATTTTTATACGATGAGTAAATTGAAAAATTAGTTCCATCATTTTTTATCACTTTTATCGTACTAACTGGCGGCTACTTTTACAGCTCAAAAGTTGGAAGATTTAGCCGCAAGAAGGCGCTATACAGAGCGTCGGTAAGGCGGTGCACTGCAGTGCGGTCGATACGCGTGATTTATGCGTGTGTCGTGTCACGGTCAACTTGATACAGTTACAACCCGCTAACGCGTCCACCCGATCTCAAGACGTGGGCGAGCGCAATAGCTAGCATAAATCCGGCATATATACAGAACTCTAAAACCTTTCGCCAATATCGCGCTCGGATTGCATCCCTTCGCCACACAAAACGAGAGCCAGGCTGGTTCTTTTTCCCCCGCGCAAATGTAGACTCAATAAATCAACGTTAACGCAGCTATAATATTGCGTTCGTTAATTAAAAATTCGAATATAAAGACTGCACGCCACAACAGAGTGATGAGGGGGGCGGATTGTGTCCGCATTTATGCGCCGCACAATGCATTCGATTGTTCGGCCTACATTATAATCGTATTATATATAACGACCTTAAACAAAGAAATCATTAGAAATATAAATTCAGCCGTTAACTCCCCACTGATATCGAAATCGCAGAAAGCGTCCTCGAGAGAGAGGAGTGTATTGCCGGCAGGACGTGTACAAATGATGAGTCTTTATATTGGCTGATGGGTCCAAGTGTGGGTGGAGTGAATACCATTTCCATCGCATTCACAGCGGACATGCATTGGTAATAATGAGGAGAAGTTCACTTGAAGGACTCTGCGAGTAGATTTAGATACTCGAAACGACTATGAAGAGATCGCTGCAGTGCGATACGATTGGACACGAGGTGTGCAGAGCTCGCGAGAGGACGCAGCCGATAGTCAAACGATTAGCATCAGTAATAGCCCAATCGATTATCAAGAGGATTAACCTGTCAGGCGTTATCGTCCGTTCTGGACATCGTCACTCGATCGTGAGTCTACCTATTCATGTGTTATCATCTGCAATGACCTTCCACGATTACCATCGAAGCGTCGAGATTGTTGGAAAACAAATCTTGCAAAGGTCAAAGTCAAGCGACGTGTTATTGTTATTTTATCGAGCTGATTACAATTCATTGCGTGAGTTCCTTGTTGTAATAGGCTCCACATGGCTGTACGGGCACAGGGGTGCTTTAAGAGACTGCGTTGGATAACACTCTTTCGCTTGGATTACCACGCTGAAAAGTTGCTGCGACTGATGCGAGAGGCAAGGGCTGCAAAGGGTAATAGAGAAGTACAATGTGCTGTGAAAACAACGTGCGCATGCTGGCGTCGTCATGTGCCGGTGACTTTTGTTAATGTCTGCGTTACATGGATGGTTGGCAACACGATGATGAATACAGTTAATCGGAAAACCTTAAAATCTTCAAAATCCAAAAAGACATCATTCGGATTTTGGAAACGTTCTGATTGAATTAATCATTTTCAATGTGACTAATGATTTAGGTTGATAACATTATTTGGGAAACACGGGGGAATGGTTATTGTATGGTTGAAATCGAGAGTTTCGTTTGGTGAAACATTCTGAAGTTTGGATTCTGTATTATTCAGTTTATGATGAATTGATGGCATTGTGTCATTAGTTTTTCCCAACAATCGAGTGTTAATGAAACTAGCTGTGATGTTTGAATAGAAAACTTCAGAGTCCCACACGTCAGTTTCACTTCGACAACCCCAAAGACTGATTACACAGCCGCACGTGGCCCCTCAAGCTGGTCAATTGGCGTTCCTGCAATTCCTCACACACGTGTCTGCCGACAGAGTGATGATTGTCACGCAGTAGAAAAACCACACATACACAGCACTTTAAAATGAAATAATAATTCTCAATAACTCAAATACATTCTAGAATTGAATATCCCTACAACATTAAAACTGATGATGAAACGAAAAGTTGTGTGTGGAATTTAATTTACACGGTCAATTTCACGTTCAACATTTTAGTCGCCGACCTTCAGAAACGAATATCTCGGCGCGCGGTTCTTGATCCTGCTTTCTGCATCCAACGAAATAACATTCGATCTCTCGAGTCGAATGGTAAAGGGGAGTGGAGGCTTTGCCTGGAGCTCTGGACAATGGGGCACAGCAGGCAGACGAAGAAACTTGTCTGTGTATGTGCGCGAGGAAGGACAAGTATATAGGACGCAGTGGCTTTTGGAAATCCTTCTGAGAATTTTTTTCTCAGGCAATAACAATGTGCAACGCGGAAGGTCGAGATGCTTGAAGAAAATTTCACGGTGATGACGTCGGGCGTAGTGGGTTTTTTCTTTGCTCCTGACGATTTTCTCAAACTCGCGCACTGGAGAGACAGAGAGAGAGTCCGAAAAGCAAGTCACAATAGAATTAGCGCTTGAGGAAATCCGTTTAAGGTCTTTTCATAGTCTTGCAGGTGGACAATGAGTCCCCCTGACCATTTGTGAGACCCATGCCTATACAGATAACCCTGACTGCTGTCGCGCGATACTTTGCCCGTGTTGTGACGTACTGAATTGTCGTGTGGAAAAAAAAAGAAAAGTCGAGACCCATTGAGATTCGTACAAATCAAGGGACATCAACAGAAAATCCATCATGCTGTCCACTGCATATATTTTTTCGTGATGCCTCCTGCTGCCTCCACACGAGGGATACTTCTTGATCGCTGAGCTAAATGTGGAAATTACGACTTATATTGCATGCCGACCATCTGAACATGACAGAATTAATGGGAAAAAGATTAAGCCTCGCACAATAACTTACTCATGAGGGATACAACCGACAAACTTGCCTATTACAAAGTCATTTTTTATACCTTCAAAGTGTCAAAAGCCGCCAGAGTTACAACATTGTTACAGATTATTATTCAACCGTTTTAGATATCATTCTCCAACTACGGAAAATCATTCTTTAGAATTTTTTAGACTTCCAAAATATTAATAGTATTATTTATAGTAAGATAGTTCTCTAGTAGAGCCTGATGTCTGACCATAAAATTTTTTTGGCTGTTTCTACTGCGCTATCCCCTCCCTTTACGTGTGAATACAAGTAGTAGATACAGAACTTTATGCATTTTTGCACTTTCATCAATGAGACCGTTTTACTCGCTGATATCTCGATAAAGATGCAAGATAGACAAAATATTTTAAAGACCTTTTTTGTAGTCAATAAAATTTTGTTTAAAAAAAGGTCTCTTAAGAAAAATCATTATCTTCTATATTTTCGAAGATATTATGATTTAAAACAGCAAGAGAATTTTTCCTATACGCTATTTTGGCTTTAGAGAAGCGATATTTAAATTGATGATTAAGTTATAAACAAATTCTCAATAAGACCGCGAGTTTTCAAAGAATTAAGCCTCAAAAAAAGTGGTTGTATTACACAAAAATGTTGTTAATGGCTTAGTTTTTGGGTGTCTTATCAATCTATCAAAATTAATTACTGCAAGATTAAAAGAGAATGATGTTGGAAAAAAGGGGGCGTAATTCAACTTTTGTAATAATCATTTCACCCTTTCTACTAGAGTTCATCTTGGCCACGTGCACATGCATGAGTCGACGTTTATATTCTCTGAAAATCGTCGCGGCAACTCGCGTTGTATATGGCTGTAGATGAGCGCACAGGACCCAGAAGTACGACTCTTTATTTAACCGTGGCATAGACGGACGGTGAATGCCGAGCTGCGGATTAAAAGCGCGCCAGAGAAGCTGGAGAGGATCATTTGAATGAGTAATACTACACCTCACATACAACCCACCCACACTTATTCCTTCTCCGTTATACGTTTTCGTAGCTTTGTTTGTGGCGGCATTGTGCTCAACCGCGCACACATTTACCTGATGCGATGAGAAAAAGAGATGCAGCAATACACACAGCGCGGCCGGGTGTACTCTAGGTCTGTGGAACCACCAAAAATTGTATTATAATAATACGGGACACACGACAAAGCCCGTAGAAGCAGCCTGCGCGAGTTTCTCGATTTGCCTTATGCCAATCTTGAACGCGAGGGCGGTTGTTTCTCATATAAAAGCGATCAGAAAATATAAAAAGACTTTTTTCCCCATTCATTTTATTGTTCTATTCTCAAATTTAAATTGTCCCCTCTACTCGACGAGTGAATGAGTTGAAATTCAATTAACCAATTCAAACTTGCCAATAAGTCGACAGAATTTTAGCTAATCGTATGCGCTAATATCATATTCCCGTCTATAAACGGTTTGTGAATAACGCTCTCTCCCTATACAGTATTTACAGCATTACGGATTCGCAAGGTATTTGACACGGCGGGACAATAAATTTCCAATGGCTTGCTGAATTATTTAAAAGCGGAAGAAACACTTTACGGATGTGGATCAATTCATCCCCTATTATTCAACCCCACAAATGTTCAAACAAAATCCCCAGGAAGAAAAAAAAAAACATATTTAAAAGGTCAAACAGTGAAAAAAAAAAAAAAATAGATAGATGACACACAAACGTGGAAAAATTTATTAAATAAAAATTGAAAAGTACTTATAAGAGTCTAAGATATCCAACTAATCCAACTATTGGAATTTTTCGAAGAGTCAAGAAAAATTTTGTAAATACAAAATCAGGAAGTATTTTTAAATCTTAAATACACAGAGACATTGATTGTACGCGGGGTCTTTTTAGAGGTGCAACAATGGACGAGGTTGCAGTGAATCCAGCCAAAAGGGATGCAACCCAACAGCAGGTACAAAGTCCCTTTGCCGCATGCGTTTTACAATACGCTGGCATTGTCATCGCTTTTTTTTCCTCTCTCTCTCTCTCTCTCCGGTTTTATTTTTTTATCCGCCTCTCTTGACGATTCCTCCGCGGCTTATAAGCCCCGTCGCATTTATAGACGCATTCATATGTATGCGCAGAGAGTATATTCTCAATCGAACAGGAATATAAATTCACTGGGCCAATGTCTACAAGGCCATTTTCTCAATATACAACAGCGATCTATTTTTTTTCCTGCACCCTTTCTTTTTTCTTGTCAGGTTGGCGCACGCACACATACACGTGATCCGTGGGAAGCAGAGAAGACGATGGATAAAAAAACCACATTTCCACACGCGCGTGACAGTTAAGTGGATATGGATGCGTGGTATCGCACGAAATTTCCTCGTGTAAGGCGGGTCGTTACTTGGCGTTGTCGCGAAGGAAAAAAAAAAGAAAGAATCGAGGGTTTGGCGCCAACGCGCAGAAATACAGGCGAGAAAGCTAGCTGCCACGACGACAACGACAAACAGCGCGCCCTTGAGAAGAAAAGACTCGCCAAACTCGTTAAATATTCAACACCGTAATACAATATCTCCCAAGTGGGAGACACAACCACCGTAACGATTAGAGCGAGGGTGCTGGGAATTGGTATACGAAAAGAAAATTGCCTCGCGACTCGTTGGCTTGTTCTTGAATAAGTGAAAACACGAGAAAATAAATTTATAATTGTAACACGACGTGAGGAATGATGCGAGATGATTGCTGGATGTTTTAGAATCATAGCCAGCGAGAGTGAAGCGCGTATATATCCGAAGCCTAGTTTATTTTAATAACGATATAATAAGACGTTGAGATTGATGCTAAACTATTCGTTGGTAACGGGTGCCAAAGACGCTCGAAACGCCCCGCGACGTCACGACCACGTATATACCTACACGTGCGTGTGATGGAAGAAAGAGAGCATTAACCGCGAGAGCAGCGCCAGAGTCATCGTCGCGAGCAGGTCCACGTCTCATTAACACACCTCCCCACAAGCTCTGTGATGTAACGGATTATTTATTCACACGACTGACGATTACTGTTGGAAATTTCTGCGCCCATTAATCCCCTTGATCCATCCACGCCTCGTAAAATCACAAAATCCATGCACTTGCATCGCGCGCTCAACATCAAGATGCGATGACCGCACACTAATGCTTCTCATCTTACTCAAATCTCACGTTTGCCTCCACTTTGCCCACAAATTTCTGACTTTTCTAACTGCTGTATAAACACGTTTGACCAGACGTAGAAATTAATTTTCCACTAAACAACTGGCTGAGACAATGACTCAACGAGATTCATCAGTACTCATTAATTTCCCCCACGAACACAACAGCCTGGCGCTACCTGCCACTTCTTGTTCGTGAGGTGGCACACGATAGAAAACACGATCGCGCACTGACTTTACGGGCCTTGATGCTTGTTTCCTTGATTTACGGCCCATATAAACCCTCGCCGGCCTATGCTGAGTATAGGAGCAATAGGATGCCTGAGCATTGTTTCATCCTGGACTTGGTGCTGCAATGCGTGTACAACTATCTCTTTATCAGCACTGGATAACTCCATCGCGATTGGCAAAAGGGTTTACCTTAAAAACTTCACGGACATCAGTTTAAAACCTGGTTTAAATATTCCTATATGCGGATACTATACAGAATAAGAGAAAATCCCTACAAGCAAATATATACTCTATGCAGTTATAAATAAATCCAATAGCCTGAGACATTTGCTCGTCTGACAGACACATATATCCGTGCATTTCCTTATGTTGAGACTGGTGGCGCAAGCGCGTGTAGTCACAAGATGGTCTAGATGTTGTTTTGTAGGAGCGGGAATAGATATTGGTGGCTGGCGCGGAGACAGGGAAGTGTCACTATTTCTGACGAGCCGCGGGCGAGAGAAAGATGGTCTCTGATAGAGAAGGACGATGGTTAGAGAGGTTATAGACGCGTTTCTCATTGCTTTTGTCGCAACTTTCTCGCACCGCGCGCTCTTCATCTTCAGCAGGTCCACACGGAGGTTTTCAGGCAACGCATTAATAGACAACGACTGCTCGAAATAAACGTCGTCGCGTCACACACTCGTGTGTGTGTCGCGCCTCTTGATAGGCCCGGCGAAACTACGTCAAAACACATTTGAAGTAGAATAGACGAGAGGCGATGAATCAACGCGGCCAAACGAGCCGTCGATTATCACAGCGAGTTGGCAAGCAAGTTAAATTGCCGGATGTTGGACACACCACCGTCCTTTCTCCGCTCTCTATCAACTCGTGCAATCTACTCTCTGAGGCGCAGGTTGGCTCCGCATCATCAGGCCAAGCGCGACAAAGTGCTTCATACTCCGAGTTTGGCCGGGTGCAGCGGCGAGGACTCGCGAAAAGTAGAAACACACCAGCGTGTGTGTCGCGTCTGGTTGGCACACCTGCCAGGCATTCCGGCCGAGTGTAACGATGACGAGCGGGGCAGAGAGACGCGACCCGGTTTGCCAGCTTCTCGATTCCAATCCGTGCTCTTCTCCTCGGCTCGCTTGCATATACGAATAATACACCGTGTTATCGCAGATTTCAATTCAAAAAACGAAGCTCAATTGCTGCCATTAACAGATTAAAAAGCTGCCATACGTGTCTGATGCGTATGCGTATGACTATAGACATTTTTCAGGGCAAAAAGGAAAGTATCCATTTGTAGTTTTAATTAAAATAATTGAATATTTCACTTGCATCCAACGTCGGATTTTTTATTTACGTACAAGATGCACAAAAATATATAACCAACCGGAGAAAATAAATAAAACTTACTTATGCAACCTGCTACTCTGTATATATAGAGACATTTTAGAAGTGTAATAGAGGCCGGTTTCAATTAAAAAAATTTACAACGACAAGTGACAATAAAAAATACCACAAACACATATGTATATATAAACGCGTATATTCATTCGATATATTTATAGTTGTAACAGAGTCTGCTCTATTTATAAGCTTGAATAAATTTTAAAATAGGAAGTTTATGACATGAATTTTCCCTATACCAACGTATCAATAAAAATAATGTCAAATTTTAACTATATTAGTTGAAAGCAACATAATTAAAAAATCTTAAATATTCTCGAAATTTACAAAAGTATAAAAATAAAATATTCAATCAATGCATTAATTGAGTTAATTGAATGAAAAAATTCGGTCATGCGGGAAGAATGTTAGTTTCGCACGGACGATAGCATCATTCGACGAGAATGAGAACGCGACAGTCCGCGCTCGTCTCACGGCATCAGCGCGAGTGCTGCAAGTCCCTAAACGACATGAGAGGGACACGGATAGCATATAGGCGAGGCACAGGGTAAAAAAAGGCGCGGGAGAGAGAGAGGAGAGAGTAGATCTTTGGGGCATTGTCGAGGCAGATAAGCTGTCTTGGGGACCTCGACGCCTTCTCGTCCGTGCTCGGCGTCGACGCGACGACATCGACCACCCAAGCGCACTCGTCTTACTCGGCCTCGTATCGATGAATGACAAATCAAAGCGCAGAGCCCGATGGCATCTGCATTTTAGCGATGCACGCGCGCGCTTTTCAACGACTCGCCACGAATCCGCAAGTTGCGACGACGACAGAGATAATCACTCGGCGTGCATGGGCAATACACGCGCGCGCGCGCGCGACTCTTACCGTCGCTGGCTGACTAATTGGTGCGCTCGTGTGTGTGGCACGAAAGCGCGCATCGACCAGACGCATTGCCAAAGGCTATATGTCGCCGCGCAACAAGACACAGCGACGCAGAGGCCAACGTATTTAACACCGGCCCCGGACACTCTGAAGACGCGCGAGTAATGTTGTTGTCGCGCGTCTGGTGGGGCGAGTGATCGATAACCGGGTGTGAGTCGATCAGACGAATTTCTTTGGTCTGAAAAAAACTTGCTTACACTCTGTGGTCAATTCCGCGCGTAATTAAATCCTCCTCTCGGATGCGCCGCGCGTGTTTGCGGCCAGATCTCTCTACGCAATGAAGAGATTCATCCCCCGGGCGGCGTAACCGAGGGGTGTATTTGCATCAAACGTTTTCGCCAAGTACACCATTGGCCCCACGCTAAATTCCCACATCGTACAGTTCCCTCTAATCCTCTAATAGGATTTATGCGCGAGCTCGATTACCTCCAGTCAAGGATACGCTCCCACGCAGAAACACTGCGCTAATTTCTCTACGAGCCTTTGTTTCGTTATGCAATCATGGCGCATTTGTCATCGGAACTAAACAATCCCCCCTGGCAGAAGAAATGTGTATCACAATTAAAACAGCACTCAGATGCCACCAGAGAATTTTTTTTTTTTTTTGGAAATATAAATCAGAAAAATCTTTTATCATTCCTACATCAAAAAACAAAATTTTTAGTTGAATAAGAAATACTCTATTTTTAGAAGTGTAATGACAAATTAGTTAGTTCTAATAATATTTTTCATTATCTCACTTATTTACCGAGTTATCACCAAAAAACCTGAAAAAAAAAATCCGAACTATAAAATTTCCAAGGGGTACCTCCTTCAAAATTATTATAATTTATATTGTTATAATTTTTGAATAAAAGTTGTTTTACTGTTATAGGGTTAAAGACAGATTTCCGATGAAATTTCGAGAATTTTTGTTTTTTTTTTTTGTTTCCGAGTTGGCAGTTGCAATGACAATAAAAATTTTATAAGGCCCATTCCAGAGGATTTGTCCTCGCACACTCGCCTCACGCACAGCCTTCTTCTTTCGCGGTCGTATATCGCGCCGATCGCCAAAAATGTCACGGTAAATAGTTTCCTTCACGCCCTGGCCCATTGGCCTGCGCACTTCTCGGCACATCGAGCGCGACGATACCATAAGTATACCCGGAACGCTGTAGGGCTCCGGTTGCCTGGAATGTGCGATCCATTCCCGCGCCGTTTCTTTCACCGGCTCCAGCGCGACAACACGCTCTCGATAGCCTTATTTCTTCCAGACGTCTCCTCTCTGTCTCTGTGCGCGGATCGCTCTCTTATTTGGCGACCAATCGAACCGCCGAAGGATGGAGAGACCCATCTTCTGTCGTCGCTCTCTGCGTCTTGCCCCTCCTCATTTGCTGCGTCTTTCATGCCAGCCGGCCTGTTAATCCTTCGATCCTGCACGGAGATGCACTGGAAATTTGCATACAAGCTTCCCCTGTCCTCCCCAAAATCTTTCATTCGCGGAGAATCATTTTTTTCTAAAAAATCGCAAAACCTTCTCAATTCTTTTCTTACCCTACAATCTCTAAAAAAAAAAATTTTATCAATTTATATATATATTTTTTTTTCTAAAACACAAGAAGAAATGAAATAAGATCAGAAGGTCATCTTTTTTTGAAGATATCTTGAAAATAATAGGGTTTATGAAATTTTTACAAGAAATCTTTTTTGTAGTTTAAAAAATTATCTATAAAAAAGATCTTCTGTAAAAATGTCATAAACACAGTAATTTCCAAGATATTCGGAATAATTAAAAATAAGATTTTATTGCGGTTGACAATAAAATAATTCACGTAAGGAGAATAAAAAAATATCGATGTACAATCGACATACCTGAAGAGTGTTACCAAAAAAAAAAAATGAAATTGAATCCTAACGTGCGCTCTTGAGTGAAATTATTAGCCACGTACTCGAGTAATCCCTCGAGCACAGGGTGAATCAGATAACCCCCAAAGAATTTGACGTGTAGGGTCGCAAAATTTCTCTCCGCAGCCCCCGGGAAGTTAATCCGGGCCATATACGCGAACGATTACCGTTAATTATATTTTCCTAGCGCGTTTGTGTTTGCGCGCACACAGTCGAGCGAGTGGACGCGGAGGAGCGCGTGTCAGAGTGTAGGCCTGTGTTTGTTTGCGGCAGCAAGTCTGACAGAGAGTTTGCGGGGAAAAAAGAGGCGTACAACAAAGACAGAAATAAAAACACTACTGTGCGGGGGTGAAAACCACCCTCGTCGACGCGCACCACCCTCGCCGAGCGTTAATACGAACGGCGGGCGAAGGGCAGGATTAAATTGGCACCAATTACCAGCAAAACACCCTCCACGCAGCACCCTCCGCTTCTTTTGCCTCTTCCCCAACCCCGTGCACACACGAAAACTGAGAGAAAAGTACCCTGTCTCTCTCAGAGCACGGGTTTCATCCCCTTTGCCACCGAGGCTACACCGATATTACATTATGAAAATATACACGCCACCCCGCAGCTGACGTTGCTGGTGCTGAAATTACGCCCCCGCATTTTTGTACTTTACTTTTTCTTTCATTTTTCACACGCCACCCTGACAATGCCCAGCCTGCAAACACTCCTGACATTTATAATTGCATAAAAACGTATAGACAAAAACATGGATTAAACGGTAAATTAATAAAATAATACTATGCAGAATGATTCTGCAAATTTACTACAATCTTATAATACTTATAGACGAAAGAGAGAAAAAAAATTATAAACTACTGCGCGAAAAACGCCACGTCAGAGTTGTGGGTACTTTTAAGTGTGTGTTAGCTACGAATAAATAACCGCCGCCTGAGCACACAACACGTGTGTATACGTTGCTAGAACGTTAAAAGCCACGACGTAATATACGCACACGACGCACATTGGCGGTATTAAGCACACAAATGGGCGGTCTTGCCACGAAAGAATATCGCCACATCCAATTGGCGGAAGAAGTCGTTACACTTATCGTGTATTAACCGCGGTAAACGGCCAGAGGTGTGCCCCTGCGATGGGGAAAAGCGGCCAGAAGGCGTGGGAAAAATTATTTCCAAGTATTTGTGCCCCCCCTGTGTACTACTGTTACATCATATGGAAAAAATAAAGTTAAAAATAACTTTTACACATATAGAGCATCGAAACGCTCGCTTATTTGCAGGTAATAATCGTTTTTCGCTATCAGAAGGTGCGAAAAAAAATGTCTGATGTATTAGTTTAACGTATTTACAACATGATCCGCTTGTACTCGCGAGGATAATTTATTATGCTGTCACTATGTCGCTCACAATGACCGCCTCCTCAATTTTGTAACGCTGCGATTATCGTCGGGCCCGATCTCGGCCAATCATCGTTAGCATAAATAATACACGCGGGACAATAGAGTATAGAGTAATCCTGAGAGGCAGCATCGCACGATGCGCGCATATCAAAATACTCGTCGTCACGTGGGCGCTACACGTGGTTGCGATGCCAGAGTTGCGGCGAGAAGGCACCAGAGCGCGCCACGAAAAACTTCTTACCGCAAGTATAGCGTATTGTGAATATGCAGCAGCAAGTTTGAAAGCCTCTGATGATGAGAAATAATCTGAAAACAATTGGACGCGCGTTCGTAGGGTGGGTGAGACTTCATAACTGAAAAAGGGAGATTCGTGCGCGGGTGTTGCCGTTGAGGAAAGTGGCCCTGTTACAAGTTTTACTGCAGTTTTGCGGCTCGAAACTGCGAGCGCGTAACGGCCAGCAATTGAATTTAAATATTCAATTATGCGATGTGTAAATGAAATAGAAGTCCTATGCAAATGGCTACACGCTAAGGGTTGTTGCAAATTTAAAGGGTTAAATATTTATTAGACGAGGGTAAACCGAGATTTATGACCGGGCCTTTTGGCGGCTCGGTGACGTCCAAGAAATAAAAGTGTACGCTATACTCTCGCTGTGTCTTTGGGGAGCGCTGTTTCGCGTGCTCGACGCGAGATGTCGCGCGCTTGCAATGCCACCCTTGAAATATTTTTTTTTCCCGCTTGCTGATGGGAGCTCAGGTTCCTCGGATCAGTCGATTTTCTGCCACATATTTGTCTAAAAATATCCTAAGAATATGCATATTACGAAAATAATTGCAAGAGGTTCGTTGTAATATTAAGTATTTGTTTGTTTTTGTAATGCAGTGCATCAGGATATGAAAGGATCGATCATTGTCGAGAGAGTGCGGTCGATTGTAAAAAAGAACGCCTGGATTTAACTCAACAAGGCTAACATTTATTCATATAATAATGAAAATACGTTGATTGAGACAATAGTTTAAACAGTATCATTATCGTTAATATATTATCACTATAATGCTAATCGTATACAATGTGCTGGTGAGTTGTTTCTTTCATTTTTCTTTTTACCTTTCATCTTTCTCGTTACATTTACGAATAAATTGTTAATTGTGTAAATACATTCATACATTTACAATTGTCTTTCGCTCTCAAACTGTCGCTGTCACGGCGTAAAATACGCGTATGTTTTACCTTTTGCATTTTGTGGAATCTAATAATTCACATAGGTTACATTTATACAAATATACGGTGTGTCGAGTCATCGATAATCTCAGCGTCGCGCGGATATTGTATACATGTATACGAGTTCTAGTGATATATAATTCAATCGCATTTGTTTATTAAACGTTAACAAATTACAGAAACAATACGAAACAAGAAAAAAAAAAAACGTAACTATACACGACATCAACAAATGCTCAATATATAATACCCGTGGCGGAATAACGGGCCAGACTTGAGTGTGAATGTCCGGAATTAGGCTCAAGTCACTGTCAAAGGTTGGGAAACATTTGAAAGTGTCTTAAAAAAATTTCTTCCGACCAAAAAATCAAGAAGAAAAATATATATCACGGAACTGCCGTCGCATTTGTCGATATGCACTTGCCCTCCTCATCAATGGAGAGAGAAAATATTATTTTTTTCTTCTTTATCCAGCGGACAATTAATCTTCCCGACACGACAGAGTGTTCCGTGACGAATTTATAAATGCATTGAAGAATATAATGACATTGGATTATATCGTGTGGGCAGTAGACACACGACAAATGCGAGAGACGAGAGCGAACGAATATAAAAAAACAAATACCGGTATTTTTTTCTTTTTTTCCCCGTTTTATCGAGCCACGACTCTAAACTCATTCTCTTTATCATACACACGTGGCAGAGATCTTTTTATTTTCGCTCTCTCACGTCCGGCGTATATCTTCATAACTAATTAATTAAGTACAGTCTTGGCGCGTACGCCCACTGCAACCTATGGCACTAAGTATTCACGTTTAACTCGTCACTCCACCGTTTTATCCAAATATAACTCGTCGTCCATCATTAAGTTTTGTGTCAACGACGTGAAATTTTTCTCGAATCGTATATGACCGAACGATGACAAAAAGAAATAAAAACACATTACAACTGAAAGAATATCTATCGTATGGAAACAACAAGTTTGATTTGTCTTAACCGAAGTCATTTCACCGTTCAGAGTATTTATTAATTCGCTGTTCTCACCAAGTCGCAATCAGTCAAGTTTTGGTTGGAAATTTTTTACGAAATCCAAGGATTAAACCTTGGCCCTAGGCTCGGCACTCGTAACTAGGGTTCCAGCCAACAGGGGCTGAGATCCACCATCCAACCTCCGTACTTGATCCAAGCATCAACTCGTAGAATTTTAGGGATCCAGCTCGGGTCGAGTATATTATTGTAAAATCATAAGTTATTTACAAGAACAATATTTAGTTTTTATTATTCCACGCAAAATTAATTCTAATTCTCGACACGAGTGAATCCCCCCCAAATGCTGCCTCCATGATGCCCTGCCCTGGCCATGCACCCTGCACCTCCTGATGTGTTTGCTCAATTTTTTCAGCATGTTTGTTTCTTTGTGTTGTTATTTGCCCACTCGAACTTGTTGGAATTGTCGTGTAGCGCGCTTGTAAGAATACAAATGCCGAGGACTCACAAGTTTGTGTTCCTCAACACTGTCTCAATTTGTTTTTTCAAGTATGTAGTGTGTCTGGTGGTATTTGTCATGGCGAAAAAAAAGTTAATAATAATAATGTAGCACATGAAATTACATCTACAATGGCACATTGTTTTGGAGGGTGCAGGCTGACGTTTATATTTATATTTTTCATCTGTTTGCCATGGGCGATGGGCACCAGAGAATAGCAGCATCATATGGTTACAATTTTTTAATGTAGCATTTCTACAAGTCAAAGGGGGTGGTCAAGTACGGGGATTGGGGGAGGGGGACCTCGCGCGCCCTGCCGGCCAGGACTTGTACCTCACACAACTCCCTAGTTACGAGTACCGATACCTAGTTTGCGCATTTTAACCGGCCGCTAGATTTCTTTTTTTCTTTTTTTTTTTTACTTATTTATGTACCTCATTTTTTCCATTCACCTACAGTTGCATCACACGTCTCGCGACGGCTCTTGGACTCATATATATATATACGATATATAATTTATATTTACAAAATAATCAGAGCAGAAAAGTTGCCCGAAATTTGTTTCACTACTTCAACAACTCTCTCTCTCTCTGTCTACACATAAATCATTTTGATTATTCTCGTTTTGTTTTACTTTGCACTCTTCACGCCTCACGCATATAATATTGCTTGTGCATATATATACATGTAAGCATTTTTTTATGTATTTTCACATGTGTATATATACAAGCCATTCGCACAAAATCTCAAACACTCATGCAACCACGACACAATCATTCTCGAAACGCACAATACGAATGGTAACGCTAATCACTTAATAATTTATTAACTATTCTACATTTTATCGTTTTTTTTTTTGACATTCTATTTACGTGGCCCTTTCTGCTCTCTCACTCGTCCTATATAATTCTATTATCCTCATTCCGTATATATTTAATCTTGAATCTCGTTTAAAAATAGACACAAATTTATTTGTAACGCGATCTTAAGACTATTACGTATATTTTCTCATCACGATTAAGTTCAACGCCGATAAGTCGTTGTGGCTGTCTATTAGATTTCGTGTCCTCTCAACCCAACGAATCAGCAATTTTTTTTTTATTGTTTTTATTTAATAATGAGACCGTGTATTGAGCACAACTTCAACGCTGCAATTACTGTATATTGAGTATATTATATGCACCGTGTGTACATCGCGATTTCTTGCTCTCTCGCTATCTCTGTCTAGATCTTGACTAAATTTGATTTATTATTCTTTTTAATCGACTCGCTGCTCTCGAAGTGACCTCTCATTGTCCGATATCTCAAAAAGCAAAAAAAAAAGTATATGAATATATACATATAAGTGTATATAATTTTATTGAACCACTTGCAAATAAAAAAAAAAAAAAAAAATCGAGTTACGAGCAACTGTAATGATTCTAATCCAAAATTAAATAATGATAAAATTGATTCGTCTATGATTTTACTATTTGAGACTGGAGGCCGCGCAATTGCCTTAATAAAAAAAAATTCAGGTATTTGTGTTTATTGATTCGATGAAATTAATTACAAAAAAAAAAAAAAATAATAAAAACAATAAGCTATTAAAATGATTTAAAATCACTAAGAATCGTTTTATCGTGTGTGTGAAACTATTAAAAATTATAAAAAATATCAACTCTCATTTGTAGTATAAAAAAATATATATAACAACATGAGTGATAAAATTTATAGAGATCAAGTTCATGACTCTAAATGCAAACAATAATTGAGAGTAATAATAAAAAAAATAATAATAATAAAAAAATTGATAAACAACTCGAGAGAGATTTATTGTGACGCAGTGGCTCAACGCTCGATTATAACAGCATGAAAATCAAATATCGCGATGAACTCCCATCCGTGAGACCTGATGCTCCCTACGCGATATCCGCTATTGATGCGTACCCTTGAAAACAAAAATCGACAACCCCGCCGACGCCTCGGTGTCTCCTGTGTCCCTGCACTGTCATATTGCGCACGACGTACCGCCCCATGCCGAGACAAGTTACAGAAAAGTGTCAAAGCAATCAAAACAGCTATGACGCGACCATTGTGTACCAAGTTTACAAGGAACAAGAGGAGGAGTAGTGCATTAGAGTATATCTAAATTTTTCATTTTTCCAAAAGATGCAAAAATTTTGAATTCACAAGAGTTGAAAAACTTTACTCGACTTTTCAGTATATTTTTCATATTTTCAACTGCGAGAAAAAAAAAATTCTTTCTCAAAAATTTTAAATTGCATTTATTAAAAAAAAAAGTAAAACCGAGTGCTTATCAATAGATTGAGTGAAAAAAAAAAATGCTTGAAACAATAAAAAACTGACAAAATAAAGGACCAAAAAGGCCGAAAAGTTTTTCAATTCGTGAGAGCACTCTGAGTGGACTGGAATGAGAGTATTATCGTATGCATATAATGGAATGAGGAGCAGTAGGACCTTGAGGTATGTGGAAGCTCATATACAGAGAGGAGTACGAGAAAGTGAATGAAAGAGGCGACGAAAAGACAAGTATACAAAAGGTGAAAGAGTGGGATGGGAAAAAGCAGAAAAATAAGGAAAGAAGAGATTGAGAGAAATGCGCGAAATTTGATCTATTACGAGCACGGATAAACGGCCGAATTAATGCTGTGGTAGGCGGCGAGGGCGGCGTGCGCGTGCGCGTGCGCAGGGGACGCGGAGGCGGCGTGCGGCGACGAGGCCATCGCGGAGGCCGCCGCGGCTGCCATCATCATCTGGTGCGAACGCTTTAGGGAGTTGGGAGTTGTGGCGGCGCTACTGGGGGTGGTGTTCGATTGCGGCGGGTGATTTTGGCTTTGGTTTTGGCTTAGTTGCAAGGGGGTGGTACTGCCGATGGCATGGTGATGGTGGTTGTGATGGTGGTGGGGGGTGATCGCGTCGTGCGGATAGTAAGACGTTGACGATGGTGAGGTACTCACGACGTCCGGCGTGCTGGCCCCATCCGTGTGGCTCGTGCTGTCTGCCGTACTCCTGGGCCCACCGTCCAGGCCATTGCCGAGATCCGGTGGCTTCGTACTCTCCCGGTCATCGATCACCAGGTCGATTGGCATCTTGCCCTTCAGACAGCTGATGTACCGGTGGCAGAAGTTGTCACACAGCTCGTGCACCTGCGCACAAATACATTGGTCTATTGAAATTTCGATCAACTGGTGAAAAAATATGCATGGCGTATACACGACCAACAAATCGTGGGGAGGAAAGGAGGCTTGACCAGTGTCCAGCCGACCAGAATGTTATGTATGCAAATGAGCTGACTGGCCTACAAATACCCCAACTCGCCCTGCCTCGGTCTGCCCCTCGTCGCGGGCGATTCGGGCTTAGAAGCTAAATCTATATTATATAAGCAAACTTGAACAAAAAAAAAATTGGCGGAGAAAAAAAATTGTTATCTAGTTATATGTAAATCAACTACTTGCATTATGATGCTGCTTCGCGTTCTCGTCAATTGCTTTGCATGCAAGTGTATACACGTTTGTTGCTATAGCTAGCTATAGACTCTGCATCTGAGGCCTACCATTACTACACTCGCAAAACAAGAAGAAGAAACTTTCGTTTGTCGATTTTACACTGTAAATTATATCAATAAATTATTCAAAAGTCGATTAAATCTAGTGTTTTCCCTTTTTATAAATAAACGGTATTTATTTTAGTCATGTATTTTCACAATGTTTGTACGGCATAATAATAATGGTGCCGACAATATAAATTGCTATCATTATTGACACGTGATAGGTAAAATTGCATAATGTGCAAATAAAAATGGCATCTAATCTATTCCATGTACTTATTACGAAACTCTAGTCAAAAAGTGTTATATTACATAAATATGGTTGTTTTTTTTTCTACAATATTACACTGTTTTTCTAGCAACTTAGAGTATATAGTAGTGCAAAGTTGTTAGAAATTCTTTGTTCTTATAAGGCGAGTGCTTATATGTAATAGAGTCGGCCATCTTGGACAAAGGTCTCTACACCAATGGTGTACAAGTCGGTTAACCGTGGCCTAGAACAATACACGCGTTTATCATGCGTCAGCTTTGTCCGCTTCTTTGTAATTCCTTTTATCTACAGCCGCAGCAGGATCCGACGCAACTGACGACTCCAAGTGACACTTGAAAGCCGCGCATTCCCGAAGAATGGAACACAGAAGAAATTCTATCATCACGCTGCAAAGGAATATGTTATTCCCGCTCTTCCATTACCAGCCCATTATTCTCGTCTACCAGGATCTTCTAATCTTTTATCAAGTCTCGAACTCTTAGCAGGTAACACAATGCCTGGAAGATGACTGGTCAGATGAACAAAAAAATGACCAAACATATAAAAGGTTTTGGAGGGCTACATCAGCTATATAATGCAAGACTGGTTAGAATTTGATCCAGCAAGAGCCAACTCGAAGCAGCGAGCAATACCCAATAAAACGGACCTCCTGATCATCAATGGAGGAGGAGAAGTAGCTGATGCCAGGACATGGGATTCTCGGCCGCAGTCTAGAAATCTATCTATCCCCCGCATCTCAGGTCTTCTGAACAATGTCATCCAATCCTCAAAGTGATGATATGGGACGGTCTGATACACGATCCGAATCTCGTGCACTTAGAAGCACTGCTTCCCATCAATACGCGGTCGCATCATGACTTGCTCGGCATCAAAACCTCTGCAAGGCATCCGGGAACATCGCCGTGAGGACACTCGATATCCTTGACCAAGGAGAAATTGAGGGAAATGTGTGTGTTATGCAAGCGGACAGATTAGATGGATAGAAAGGGATTGATGGAGATGAGTAACTAGATATAATATATTCTTGCTCTCACACATATCAAGTGACTTGTTAGAAATTTTGTTTAATTCACTTCCAGATTGATTCCCAACAAGCAGCATCACTACTGCAGGAAGGCAACTGATCTGACTATATAGAATTATAATTCTCATGATAAGCTTGAAGTGAACAATTTTCATTGCAGCATCGAATGAAAATCCAAAAATTGGATAAAAATAGGAAAAATGCTTTAGAGCGTGCAAAACTACAAAGCGCGAAATCGCAATGGAAACGCAATGTTAAGAACCGGTTTCTTAGCATCGCGGAACTGACCGCGAGAAAAGTAAGGAAGTAAAGAGTGAGTAAAGCCTCAACATACATTCTGCCTTTACCTCATGATTCTTGTGGCTGATTCAGACCAACAACAAGCTTTATTCCATGCTTCAAGATCGCGAAACAGTCTTAGAATCAGACCAACGAGGCATTTTGCAGGGGCGGTTACAAGCCAACCCAGAGAGTCACCTTGCATGATGGCTCGTGTACAAAGTCTCCAACCATCCAACACCAGAGCGCTGCCCCTTGAGCCGACGCTCCCCTCGTGCTGGTCAAATGTAATTATGCTAATACGCGATTGGCTCGAGAAAAAATGTTAAACGCTATCAGGGAGACGACCGCGGGCTATATCGAGCCTATTGGCCGTTCCTTCAACAATATTTATGGAAAGTTACATACCAATCCCTGAGCCCAATCTCGAACATCGTCATCCACTTATTGGACATTTCTTACAACCCTAAAATTGGATTGGAAACTTGAAGAAAACGTCGGCAGACTTTATGCGTTTACCACAGAGTGTATACGCTTGAAATTCATTTACATGAGGGAAAGCACCAGGTAAACGTGGACAACGTGGGAAAGAGAAACTTGGTGGTGCATAAAGATCAAGCCCGATCACCATAGATCTATAGACGATTTTATTTCATTTACGAAAGAGCAAAATTGTTGTAAACGTCAATGACGTCCAAGAGGCGGGACGAGAATTTAGCCGCGGGTATGGGATTATAAAATAATCACTATGAATGAGGAAAATTGGTATGAAATTGCCTGATCAACCGGGCTGACCGGTGTTGTATCCCCTCGGTACCTCAATCGAGGCACTTGCTATTCCGATGGAAATGCGATGGATATCCGCTATTTTGTATGATAAAATATAGCCATAAAAGAGAAGGGGCCTGGCATAGCAGAGGTTACATATATACTGATAGTTAATGTGAAAAAAATCAAAGCTCAAAGTGGGCTTGAGATTTGTTGTCAGCATAACTGCATTTTGATTCATCGCTCGATCGTTCAACTGCTGTCACGGAAATCTCAAAGTCGCAAGGAATCTACGTCTTTTTGTCATCTGATGCAATCCACACCGAAACGTCATCGGGTCTGAACGACGTGGTCGCGAACTCGATCCCAAAGTGACGCTGAAACGAGGTAATTTCCGTTGTTCTTGCCGCCCATTGGACAGCTAAATCGCTTCACTTAAGAGCGAGAAAAGAGATCTCGTAGCTTTCACTCGCTATTACGGAAAATTGCTTCGACTGGTTTGCTCATGACAGATGTGCTCACATCCGTTACAATCCCTTACTTTTAAACATGACCATATAATAAAATCGTGAACGATTACGCTCCATGATTTTGCGTCTACTGTCTCGCTTCTTCCGGGTCCTTTCAACATCAAACCAAAAGGCAATAAGAAGAAGACCCTCGAGAGAAGATTTACGATCGGTTGAAAATTAACGAGCTACTTGAACGCTCTTGAATCACCATATCAAAATCTTACTGTATAACCTTTTGGACTCGATTGATTGTTATAATTATTCCGTAACAACAATTTTTTCTGCACTCACCTTTTCGAGCTCGAGGAGGTGAAACCGGAGGACTTGGATCGCCTGAACCATCTGAAAAAGAAATTCGTAATTAGATCACCACTTCAACATTCAGAATAATATTGCTATAGAGACGAAAAACTTCACGCGAGTAATTTCGAAAAAAATATGCGGGCATGTCAATAATTCAGTGATCCGAAGAGAATTTTACTTAGGTAATAAACTTGATTATTGAAGCAATTTCTCCCTGATTTTTTTTTTTTTCATATTCCACTAGTTTTCACGAATTATTTTACATTTCAAACCATATTTACTATTACTTTTGTCATCAGATTTTCTAAATGAAGCAGAATAATATGGCTATAATATATGGTTCACGTATTCCACAGTATTTTCAATGCATCACATTGAATGTAAATTTTTTTTCCGCAGCACCCGAGTGATGTTTATTTTTAGCAATTGCATGCATAAATTTATTTCAACAAATATGAGCACGCGAATTTATTTCATTTCACGGCGTTAATTGACTTGGCATCCTCGCCAGAAAGAACGGGCGGGATGCCCGATACGGTTCCATGAGTCGAGCAGTTCTTAAAGAGAACAAAGACACCGCTTGGAAGAATATACACCAGCGACGATGAGCAGGACAAACTCTCTGGCCAGCAATTTCTTCTTCACCGCAGTCCTGCAAAGACGCTGATACGCGTCCATCAGAGATGCAGTTTGCTGCGGAATCGCGTGCATAATTTTTCTATTCAATGTGACATGTAATGGCAGAGCTTTGCAACCAAGATCTGCCCTTCGCATCACTGGTCTGCGCAATATTAAGATCCTCATTCTTGATTCCACCCACTATCTCTCTGTCTCCTTTAAACGCAATCCAGCAATTCAATTAAGATCCTGCGACTAATCTTAATTAATAATTAACAATATATTTATACAATTACATGTATCATTATATCTGCTAAGAGGCGATAAGCAAAATATCCTCTGTACACATCTAATGTGCACATACTTGATTGCAATCATGCAAAATCCTGTTGAAAGACACTCCCACTTTCTTCGAAGCAGTTCGAATATACCACCGGCGACGATTGGCGAGCGTTGATGCGCACGCACTGAATTTATTTAATACGAAAATTGTATCAGCTGAGAAGAATTAACAGTGGGCCTCGTTATATTTGCTGGCGCGAATCGAGGCACTTTGAGGCGCGACTCCGGCACTGCGATTCGCTCGAAGAGACTCGACGCATCGGCTACGATCTTCGTGAACACAATGTGTGCTCTGTGCAACTCTCAGAGGGCGGATTGCATCTATATATGTGTGTACACATACACGGAAGGCGCCCGGGCGTGATCGAAACGAGGTTTTGCACACGATCGTTCATCATGTGATATTAATTAACCGAAGATGCGAGGAGAAAAAAGCACAGTGTATACAAGGAGATGGTGTTATTTATAAGAGCTGCAGTCACGCTAAAGGATATTTTCATCGACGTGCATGCACATGAGGAATGTGTCATAACTTCTTCTATTCATTTTTCTTTCTGTTGTTTTATTACCTAATGGTATTTTATCTCTACCACAACGTCATTCAAATGTGTTCTGATACACTGAATAGATTAATAACTAATTAGGCCACTAAAAGAATTCATTTTTATAAACCTATCTCAAATATTAAACCAGTTCTACATTGATATTTTTAATTCAGCAACAGAAATTGCATCGTACAGATCACAAAACGTGGGAGAGAAAGAAAAACATTGGGCAATGTTTCAGAAGCAGAAATTTTCTTGAACAAAAAAAAAAGGAACATCACGTAAATTATAAAGCTCAAGAAATTTATCAGAAATATAATTTTAACGATCTGTAATAAATATAAAAAGTAGAAGGAAAAAAAACGGAAAATACTTAACAATTAGTTAAAGCCGCGGGCAAAAATATGACAAGAAAATTCTCGCCATTTGAAATCAGAAAGGTAGAAAGAAGAAATACGGGCTGAAGGTGTTTGATGTAATGTCATGTTATTCACTCTATTGTCACATTAGAAGGCAATTTAATCGTTAATTACTTGGAACTGGTGTATACTCTTCATCGTACGATTAACGAGCAACACCGCGATGTTTTATACAGATTTTTTTATGTGTCAGCTGTTAGCACACGCGGTGGATCTGCAGCAGATGAGCATATAGAGACCGGTAACACCGATGAAGTATCCACATACATGTGTATATAGGTGCGCTCCTTCGTCACGATTTCCACTCAAGAATCTACGACGTCGTAAATCTCCCTGTGAAGCCTCGCGGATCGATAGGAACGTCATGGCGGCACTAATAGTCAATACTTCTCTGACTAGATACCAAAAATAAAAAGAGAAAAAAACAACATACATAAATAAACATAGAGAAAAGAGAAAAATGGGGTGAAAAAACCAGTGAGAAAACATTGCGATTGAATCGATTTGATGAATACATTTAAACAAGAAAAATCGAGTGGAAAAAAAAAGATCAATAAATATATCGTATACGACAGTCGATTAGAATTCAATTTGCAACGGGTTCACGATGTCGCGCTGATGGCAAATTATTATACTTATCGAGTGCATAATATATCTCTCTCATTTAGTTAATCGAGAGTGCGAGCGGTAATATAATCATTAATGAATGTCTCGAGCCAGTGTCGATTTGCTTTTAAATATCGTCGCAATAAATTCGCACATCGCGTGCACATTCTAATATATAAAATAAGAATGTGTGTTAATTTTTATTTCAACGACAATTTCACCCACTCTTATAGCCAGTACAGACAGTGTATAGCTGCTGGTCTTTAATATGTACACACACCATGTGTAATAGTGTACACGAATGCAAAAGAAAGAGAAGAGAGACGCGAAAGTTTATGTGCCTCGGCCGGTTATTATACGATCGGGCTGAAAAGGTCGTTCGCGGCCGCGCGATAGACGCGTCGCTTAATGAATGGACGTTAATTGTATCAATTATCAATGAGGAAGAGACATTGGCGCGAATCGCCACCACGACTACTTCTCTCTTATCGATGTACTCGCTGATTTACGACTTGGACTTTTATTCTCTCTGTCGCTCAATTATTTCATTATACTCTTTAGCCATCCTTTCTTTTCGTTTTTACACTTTTATATATATATATATACCTATATATAGTTCGTCAATTAATGACCCACGTTTATCGAAATTATACACGCATATAACTCTTGCGTAAAAATACATCGAGTTTCCTTTATAGCGCGCATACAATCACAAGAAATTTGCAACTAATGCAGAAAAAAAAACCAGACACCAAATCATCATCATCAACTATCAAGTATATCTCTTCTAAAACCTTGATAATTGAAATTGATAAAAAAATAATGCATGTAGTAATAAATTTAAAATGAAAATAAAAGTCGTACAATTTTATATTTAACTGCTTTAATAACAGATAAATGGGAATAATTTATAAGAAGGGTTTCTTTGGAATTTTTTAAAGCGCAGGCATGAAGAAAAATACAAGAGGGATCCGAAGGAGCATCAAGAAGAGGAAGCTACACAGTCTGGCCTATTATACAGGGCCAAGACGGCGCGAGGGTATAAAAAAATGGAGGAAGTATGTGCGCATGCGAGTATGAGTGAACTCGGTGTGGTCGTGATGCGTGTGCAGAGACTTTACTACACCTGCATTTTTGTGAATATTTTCGGCGACATTAACGTCTTAACGAGCGCCATAACAAGCCCAAAAAGACGAGTGGGTACCATGCAAGTCTCGTTCATTCTCTATATCTCCCTTTGGCCTCTTCATCGTCTTTTTCTCTGTTCCCCCTGGCAAAGAGGTTCTTTTCCCTCACGTCGTTGCACTCGGCCACAAGCGGGAGACATAAACCGCGAGCGACTGCACCACACTCGGATGTGTGTGCTACACTAAAAGCATCTTAGTTGGAAATTATACCCGAGGTGAGGACCACCCTATTGCCGCGTCGCGACTCCTAGGGGACTCGTCAATTCTTATTCCTCGGCCCTCTGTCTCAATGGCTCACATGATGGAAAAAGAGACAATAAGTCTCGAGTGTCGAGACGATGTCTCGCAGCTCGACGAGACGTTAATTTTTGCGCCGAGACGAATCGCATGCAGCTTTTTTCGTGGTCAACAGGCAGCGAAGGACGAATCCTGGCGCGAGGACCACCCGAGTTGTTCGAGATTCGACTTGTACTCGTTTATCGATCGCTCACCAAATCAACTTCATGGACCACGTCATTGCATCCACAGGTAGATTTATGCTCCTCCATATGAATTGCTCAATTTATTTCCCAGCCTCATTTACCACATCTCTAATGAAGATTATAATTATTATTCAATAATTTAACTATCAATATAAATTCTACAAAATCAATGAATTTATTTTACTCCATTTATATGTATAAAAAATTTTTTAAAAATTGAAAGCAATATAGCTAAAGTGACTTTTGCTGCATATTTCTCACGATAAAATTAACTACGGTTGTAATAGTTGCAAATATTTTTTATGTACATATAGGTGGAATTTCTTTGTCATGTCATTTTATGGGTCGTGTTGTATTTAATTACTTCCAAGTGCATTACATGTATAGTGAACAAGTTTGCTTCAGCAATATATAATAAGGAATGTTAGATAATATGTATAACAGTATAGTTACTAAATATTCATATATAAAAAAAAATTAACATCAGTTTTATTTGATTATTTAAAGATGTTTTTTGTTCAATTAACTTTTCATATTTATATTAATAGAACATATTTTTTCACACAAAAAATTATCATGAGCATGAGATTTTCATGAAAATAAAACAATATGGAATTCGTATGTGCTTTGTTTTATATTTGGTGAAGCCACGACACAGACCCTCTATGAGACTGTATGGCCAAGAGCAAAAAACTCATCGATGAAGAGACGTCAGCAGATTTATGAGACAGTCAAAGGTCAATTATCGAAATTGATATGTCCCTAAGAATTAGACGAAGAAGTATATCAACATATTTTGACCAGAATAAGCTCGCAGGCACATGGCAACTGAATAAAAAAAACATATACTAATCTACACAACTATACACTGAGCAAACTGCAATTATTTTTTCGAGTCAACAATTAGCATCTCATTGGCTCATTTCTCGCATATGCTAATAGGAGTGTTATTTACACCCAAGAGAGCTAAACCTTCAATTTCCTTTGCAACCCTTTTCGCAAACGAGACTCACACTACTGCCGACTAAACAGTCGCACACTCTCTGGCGGCTCGTTTCGCGGCCATTTCCCTCTCATTTCTTTTACGACAACGAAGGACATGGAGGCAAAAGGAAGAGAAAATGAATGAATAAGTTGGCGGCCAGTGCGACTCATTTTATATACGCCCACGTGTCAACTGAGGGAAGCTATATGTATCGCGGACTATGTGAGGCACTCATCCAAAAAATAACAGCAATTTAAATGTAAGAAAAACATGAGCAATGTCAAACAAGTCATTGACGACCTGGTTGTCGCACTAGTGACGCCATATAGGTACGTCACCGGTGATGAAGAAACAAAAAGCTAGTTGGCGAGTCTTGTCTTCGTGACTAGGCAGAAGAATCCAGCAATTCAAGTGCTGTAATGGCACTTGAAGATCGTTGGCCAGAGAGGCAATCTCCTTGGTAGACTTTCCGTTCTGCGAAATTATCTAGCAAAAAGCACGTCTTCGATCGGCACTCTGCAAATGAAAGGCAGAGTGCAAAGAGAGAGGATCAAGGGCCATATACACCAAACGTATACGAGAGAGGCAGGCGGAGCAAAGGCGAAGATGTTTATACTTGGCAAAAAGCTCCAGCAAGTCTACGTGCCTCCTCCTCTCTTTAACGATAGAGAAAACTCATTGCTTGAAGATTGCAATTCACCATCGCGAAGGTATAATGAAGCCACACGATGTCTTGAAGCTTCTGTTCTTCTGATATGATGGTGTAATTTGAAAATTTGTAGGCTGCAGTAGCGGTGCACTATACACACCTCTCTCATGCGCATGTATGTGATGATCAATGTGGTAAAAACATGGTCTCTCGTTGATGCCGTTTGCACGCACGATCTCCGATCTTGACACGCGCCTCCTTCTTTTCATCGCGTCTTGCGCCTGAAGCGCGATCGCGAGTATATAAGGCTTTACAATTTAGATGAAATCCGTTTTTCCTGAAACGCCGACGTCTTCAGACATTTAAATGCATTATGCAGTCTCAAGTGACACATAACTCACACGACTTCACATATTTTATACATACATCTTCTTTTTACCCTCATCTCTGTTTTGACGTCTGTATATATTTTACCCGATTTTCCTAGTCTAGGTCGTGGATACTGGCCTTTTTTCAGCTCTAGGTGAAAAAAAATCTCTTTAATACAGATATATTTAAAAATTTTAATATTCAAATCTTATCTATATAACAGAGACAAAATACTACAAACGAAATTCATGTTGAAAAAATTCTAAAATCGACTATTCTAATTTATAATAATGATTAGTTGGACGAAAAAAGAATTTTTTTTTTCAGTCTAAAATATGAAAATTGTAATATAAATTAAGTAAAATAATTCGTCAAATTTTTGTTCCATGAAATATACACAACATATGAGAAAAATGAAAGCATATATAAATATATATAAGTATAAATTATTCACCGTTTTGAGACGAAAAGGTAAGATTACAATTTTCTAAAACTATGTAAAAGTAAAAAACTAATAAATAATAATGTGTCTCAACGAATGGTCGTTTATGGATGAGAGGTATAAGTATTTAAAAGGCCCACTTCCCACGCGTTATCTGGCATCGCGGGACACCACTACACACGAGGGAATATATATATTTCTTCGTTCACGGCCTCCGGAAAAAGAATGGCCGCCACAGTCGGCATCCTATACAAGAACGACTCAAACAAAAAGCATCGAAAGAAAAAGAAAAAAAAAATAAAGAGAAATAAAAAGCAAAAGCAAGGTTACATCTTGGACTCTAATTATCAAATTGTTTATTTAAAATTCATACTTCGAATCACTGATGTATACATCACGGTCTGGCGCTCGCTTAAACTCTCCGAACAAAAAAATCATTTTCAATAGAGCACACATTGTAATGTACCAAAAAAAAATATAAACAATAGTAAAAAATACTCACCAGCGAATCTACCTCCGGGTCTGCAATGTAGTAAGGTTTCTCTTGTCTGATCTGAAACACGTAGACATTTACATAAATATACATCAATAATTAGATCCAGTAGTAATTCAGTAATTACATTATTAAGGGTTAGAGAAACGATGGTATCAGTACTTTAAGCCATTTCCCTCGCGTGCTATACGCGGCCACTTAATTGGTAAACCCTTCCATTCGAATTTGTACGAGCTCATCAGCGGAAATCTAGGAATTACAAAGCGGAAATATAGCGGACGCAGACAGCGCGAATGAATTAGTCTAGGCTCATTATAGATTCACAGCTCTCTGATGAAGGTTGAAACGCAAAGCTCGCGCGAGAATAAGTATCTCTTCATTGACAGCGTATACAAAGAAGAAAAAAACAACGCGAATCACCTCCGCATTGTCAGAAACAAAGTGCGAGTGGCATGAATAACCTGAGCGGGGAATCGATTGCGTACAAGCCGACATCGTTGAAGAAGTCTCGCGCCAGTATATTCATGAGTTTGAATTCTGAATGGAACTCTCTCGCGCATCGAGTGTATAGTAATGAAGGTGTCTCGTGTATCGCCGGTGGGCAAAAATACTGTCAAGCGACGAGGCCAGCTGAGAGGGCAGAAAGAGGGCGAAGAACCATCGAGAGAAGATGAGGGAGGACCAAAGAAGAGAGGAACTAGTTCTTGCGCCTTTGCTACCGCGATGGACACTCTTGTTTTTCGGACGGTCCCTGAACGGCTGCTAGCGCCGCACAGGTAGACATCCCGATTACAAATTGTAAACAGCTCCAGAGATCCCCAGTGTGTGCTCTTTTATAGCCATAACTTTGTCGAATCATGTTTTGAATGTTGATAGAAAACTTGAGAAAATTCCGCAGGAAAAGACTACCTATGTTTTCATCCACATGCTAAAACAAAAAATCGTATTTCCAAAGATTCTTTGTTTCCAGCATGAGGGTTTATTACTTTCCGTTTTATCCAGACAAATTATAATGGATAATCTAGGGATATAGCACCAAAAAAACCGCAATTTTCAATGGCAACCCACACACGTCGAGATGCAGAGGGAAAATAAACCGCTACAGTGTTGTATAACCGCGAATGAGCATGTTGGCCGGAGCATAACTCAACCTAGTGCGTGGTAAAAATATTATTGGATAATATTTAGAGAATGGTTTTGGTGTCTGCATAGAGTGAGAAAATAAATCGGGAAGGGGACGCACGACGAGCATCGTCGACGGTCGCAGTGTGAGCGATCTTGGCGAGAGATATATGAAGCAGCTGCTAGTCCTGGCGCTACAGAGGAGGTTCCGTATGCAAAATTTCATTTAGGATGTCGAAAGCTGGAACTAGGCTTAATCGAAAGAGTTTTTCACCCTGATTAAGCACATATAAATTAAATTGGGATAGCGGTGGTACTTTTTGTTTAATTAACAATCAAAGTAAAAATATTAGATTTTTTTAATTTTAAAATTTTTTTCCCGTTAAACAAATAATTCTAAGCCTATTTTATTCTTTTAAGTTTTTCGATTAGGGCCACGGATTTCCTGATATCTTTAATTTTAGTTCGAAACCGCGGAAGAGCCGTGCGACCCTCGACTTTGACTCAGTTAACCAATTAATAAGGTCACAATTATCATTAATTGTCATTTTTTTTCTGTAGAAAGTACAGAAGAATGACGTAAAATTAATTTATACTTATGACATTGCTCGGCGGTGGTGCATTTTGTGGTAATTAATTGTTGAATGTTGATACACCTGTAGCTTCGTCCCTATAGCTTTTTCTAAAAAAAACTTTAAACAAAAAATGTAGAGTAAAAAAAATGAAATTAAAAAGGTTATTTAAGTAAACGCGAGTTTTGAGCGGTTTTTGAGATATAAGCGTTTTTAAAAAATAGAAATTTACTTTAAGCATCTTCATACGGAGCACCACTGCGATCCTGCTGTGTCACATGTATTCGACGA